>SZWC01001917.1:108759-145337 GCA_023375785.1 Penium margaritaceum
AGAGAGAGAGAGAGAGAGAGAGAGAGAGAGAGAGAGAGAGAGAGAGTGGCGACCTCTCTATCGATCCTCTTGCCTTTTTTCCGTGCCAAGCCCTCAGCACAAAGTATGTCACTTCTAACCATTTATGGAAGAAACTATGCCTCTTTTTTTCTTTTTGGCTGTTGCTCAAGATCCACCCGTTGGATGAAGCTGAGATTTGGAGGGTAGGGAGATGTTGGCATGAGCTTTCTTCTGGTGCCGTTGGACTGGTGATCGGAAGAGAAATGGAGGAGATATGCATTTTACAACACATGAAGTGCACACAGCCCCTTGAATAGATGCAGATAATGTGAGGCTACACATACCCAAGGGACAGCTGCCTCAAACACCACCCAGACCGGCCGCACGACCACGATAGAAGCTGACCCTCCACATGTCTCCATTGACGCAGATCCTGTAGACCCACACGACTGTATCCTGACAAAGCTTTGTCACCTTCTATCAATCTGTACTCAGGGAGGATAAAGTCTGTTGACACAGACATGCGGTATCTACTTTTCTTGTCCTATTGCCCTTGTAGCCTTTGGTGATGGGTGTGGGAGAGGGTCGACCGCCTGTGATGAAATTGGGTCTGACTGTACAGAGTGGTTGGGCAAGTACCAGATTCCTACTGTCCGTCATGATTCCGTCATCCCTGATGAGCTTCCGGCAGTTGCGAAGTAATCTATGGCCCATTCGGTGTTGGCAACAGCTCGTGAGGCGAGTAGTACCTGGATCATTGAATCCAGTGCCACTCACCACATGACCTGTTGTCGCGCCGACTTCGTTGTCCTTGGTCATGTTGGGTCTATTCGGTCTGACACGCACGGGATCTGGTCAGTCCTTTCCAGTTCAGGGTGTTGGAATAGTATGCTTTGATGGTCCATCTAACCCCCTGTACATCTCTGACATGATCTATGTTCCTGCTCTGGAGCTCATCCTACTGTCTCTTTGTGCCTACACAAGGATGGGCCCCTCTGTTGAGCACATTGCCACTGTTCCCACCTGTGATACTCATGCTGTTGTCCTCCGAACGTCTTTTCTCGTTGACCTCTACCGAATCGCTCGCCACCCTCCCTCCCTGCCTCCTTCCTTGTCCTCTTTTGCGCGCACGACCATGACTGGCATGCTCTCCCACGAGCACCACAGCTTGTTGCATCGCCGCCTCCGTCACGTGAGCTCAAACAGTCTGTCCAAGCTCATTTGGATTCAGCCAATCATCAGTTGTGACGCGACTTCCTTCGATAAGCATCCTGAGATCGATTGTATGTTTTGCGGCTGGGGTAAGATGCATCATTGCACTTATCTTAACTCTAGTGAACGGGCATTACGTCCATTAGATTCGGTCCAGTTGGACCTCCTCGGTCCCCTCCTTCTCAGATCATGGTCAGTATGATGTCACAATGGCTGATAAATTCACTAGGATGCGTAGGGTCTACAGCTTACACCACAAGAGCGATGCTTCCCTGGCGGTTTGTTTATGGCTGGTGATGGCTGAGATCAAGTCTCGTAATACCCTTAGCACGCTTCTCTTGTATCGTGGTAGCAATTTCTGAGGCGAGATGGGCATCTTCTTTGCTGCGCATGGTGTTTATCACCAAGTCCCAGCCCATGTTACACCACATCAGAACTGTATTTCCGAGCGCTGCAACTACACCATGGCGGATGCGATCTATGCTATGTGATCTGCGTGCGGTCTTTTGGATTCCTTTTCCATTGAGGGCTTCTCCTACATGACATAGGTCTGGAACTGCTTGCGGCATGGTCCGCTTCCGGGCTATGTCATGCCGTATGAGCTGTGGTTCAGCCATCACGCCGATCTCCATCTTGCTCGTGGCTGCGGTTCTCTAGCCTATGTCTGGTACACCGAGGACGAGCAGGGGTCCAAGTTCTCACCTTGGGGTCGCAAGTGACCGTTCCTTTGTACTAATCCGTAGTCAAAAGCCTGGTGCTTTTAGGATCCTGCTCTCTATCACATTGTCGGGTCTTGCACAGCTCTCTTCTTTGAGGCTCTCACCTAGTGCGACCTGTCCAGCATTCTATCGTTGGTCACGAGCCACGTTCTCAACTGTGTTGCTTCTAACAAAATCAGGGAGTCTAATCCTTCAGATGGGTCCGCTCGCACATCCTCACCTGTGGTCCGGTCGTCGGCTGCTGACAACCCATCCATAATGGTTTGGGTCTAGTAACCTCGCCAGTCCCCTCTGGCACACTTGATCTTGTACCAGTGTGAGTCCCCTCTTGCACACGTGCTCTTGTGCCAGTGTCAGGCTCCTCTGGCACACCCGATCTTGTGCCAGTGTTAGTCCCCTTTGGGACACCTGATCCCGTGCTAGCGTCAGGCCCCTCTCGCACACCTGATCCCGCGCAACTGTTAGGCCCTACTGGCACACACGATCCCGTGCCAGCATCAGGCCCCTCTGGCATACCCGATCTTGTGTCAGCGTCAGCTCCCTCTCGCACATCTTGTCCAGTGCCTGTGTCTACTTCCTCTGGCACACATGGTCCTGCACCAGTGATAGTATCTCCAGACACACTTTTTCCATGACTCTCCTGCATCCTCTCCACTTCCAGTGAATCCATAGTCCCTGCAGGTGTATGGGAATGCAAATCATTGGGTCATGGGGGAGTGTTGTAATGTGACTCATTCCCGTCTGTTTGTACTGCTGACTATGACCACTTGGCCATGTACATGCTTGTGGATATCCCTTATGCAGATCCAGCTGGTTTCAAAGCATCGTTGGGTGGTGACCCACCTGTCAGCAGCTGCGAGACAGCTTCCAAGGAATCCCAGATGCTTACTGGGGCCTTTCATAATTTTCTTATAGTCTCTAGGACTTTCTTGGTGCATTTTATTTTGAGCCCAATTTACATGTTTTGCATCGTATGTCCACCAGATGTTGTGAGAATTCCATATGTACAAGAGTTGCATGTGGCTTAAGACTCTACATCTATAGGTTTAGACGGTTATGAATTCAGATACTTGTGCATTGATTTGCAGCCAAAATAATGATTTTAGGGCAGTTTTAGGACATCCTGACACTACCGCGTGTTTCACCAGCCATGTGCTCCTGCAGGTAAGGCTGCACACGGATCCTATCCGCAGAGCTTGGGAAGGATCCGGATCCGTGGGACGGATCCTACACCTGGATCCGGATCCGGGGGTCCGGATCCTGGATCCGGATCCGTGGATCCGGCTGCTGGATCCAAAAATCCCTATTTTGGAGAGCTGATCAATGAATGTACCTGAATTTGCAGAATTGGAAAAAAAGGGGGTCAGTAACGACTCCGGCCACTTCGCATATTTTTGTGTTAGTGCCCGAGTCATCTCTCAGTGCTGCAGTTCATGGCAACCGATCGTCGCACAGGGTTGCATGCTGATGTGGAATTTGCTTCTGCCACATCCACATAACACCATCATGATGTACCTTTCCGTTCACTCATTTGAAGTTTGAACAACCGAACGATTTTTCGACTGTTCAAATGTCCGATGAACGTTGGAAGACAAAACAGTGTAATTGCATCTGACGGTCACTAAATCCATGTCCTGCAACAGGATGACTCCAATTGGTGCTCTCCTGTCCGCACGACAGTGGCTTGGCACCCAACCTCTATGAACCTGAGGCTCAGCACCAAGAAAGCTGTGTCGACTAACCACAGGAAAAAACAACCATGTGTCATCTGATAGAGTCAAAAGGTTCGTGCGACGTCGCGGTTGAACCTTGCCTCGCTCAAAATGGAGGCACACATCTTGACCGTTTGAATTCAAAAAAGCGAGACATTTGTTGTACGGAGGACATGACCGGGACCTCTCGCCGAGTTTTCTCAGCCCCCCATACCCCCTCAGAAGGATCCGCTTCCGGATCCTGGGATATAGACCGGATCCAAGATCCTGGATCCGGATCCGTGGATCCGGATCTGGATCCGGATTTTGAGTAGTTCCCAAGGATCTTAGGATCCGTGTGCAGCCTTACCTGCAGGTGTGGTTTATGCTTGTCAGATTTCATCTCTCTAATCATGCTAAAGCTATTGAAGCTTATGGGACTCTCTGCATCTCCCCAGGCCAACCCATGCTGTTTCCTGCACCTGCCCTACATGCTATTGTGTGAGTTGATTGGACAGAGTCGCAACGTCAGCAATAGCAAGGCTAGGAAGCTTCCTAACATCTTCTAAAATATGAGCGGAAAGTTAAATCAGGTGGAGAAGGTATGCAACTAACGCCAACAACGTGAAAATTAAACTTGAACTTGGCAGAGCTGAGTGCCTTGGCCAAGAATTCAGTGCACTGTGACTGTGTTTCCACACAGACAAAATTCACGACACCAGCAGCAATACACTCATGAACAAAGTGATGTTCATTATTGGTATTCTTAGTGCGTGAATGGTGCATGCCATTATTTTCAGCGATGAACTTGGTGCTTTGGTTATCACAGGGCAAAGAGAATTAGCGAATGGGAATAAGGGGTTGCTGCAACAGGCAACACAACCAAACACTCTCACACGTACCTGAGCCAATAGTGACATACTCGACCTTGCTGAAACTACGTGCGACACATCCCTATTTTCCTCTCTTCTGTGATACATAAGTGCCCCCAACAAGGAAGATGTAACCAAAATGGCAATGAGGGACGGCGTCATATTCCCAGTCGTTATTCGTGTAACCGTCGACAAAAACGTAGGATTTTTCTCTGCAGCACAGCCCGACTCACGCAGTGGATTGAGCGTAGCGTGCCACATGAAGAGTAGCTCCAAGATGGAACTTGCATGGGTGCTGAGAGAACTACACCAGGTAGTTGACACCAAACATAACATCAGCATGTATTTTCATGGTAAGATACATGAGGAATCCAGTGCACAGGAGAAATTCATTGAAATCCACCTCCCCCCAACTGGGACACGTCCGACATCTTTAGGAGCATTTAACTTTCTGGGCTCGTAGGCATTGAGCCTGTGGGTTTTGCAGCAAGCAAGGGAGAAAATTGCTCACTAAGGCTGCAAATGTAAGCTGCCTAATTTACGTGGAGAGTGCAGTTAGGACGGTCATGCTCGAGCTCCATACCATGTAAGACTCGGGCGGTTAGGTCATACCATCTAGGTTATCTAGGTAATTTTTTAGACATACTGTAGGAGGGATTTTACTGATTGAATAGCATAAGGACACGGAGAGGCAAGGAGGAGGTCATCAATGTAGACAAAGATGGCAACAAGAGGAGAGGAAGGTGGACTGAGAAACAGTGAAATATTAACAATACAACAATGGAACCCCCTTTATCCATGGTGGTTGTAATATCCATGTTACAGTAGCAGGGTGACTGCTTCAGGCCTTACAAGGCCTTGCGTTGTCGCCATACCTTGCTGCTACCATTGGTGAAACCGGCTCGCTGCATGATGTAAATCTCCTCATCCAGCGTGCCATGGAGAAATGCGTTCTTCACATCCATGTGCTTGAGCTCCCAATTGTGATGTGCCACCAGGTTTAGAAGTGCACAAACAGAGGTGTAGAAACCAACGGACGTAAACGTCTCATGAAACTCAACATGAGAGAACCCCTTATAGATGTGCCTTGTAGTGATCAAATGCACCATCAGCAACAACTTGTGCCTGAAGACCGAGCGAGCATAGACTGCCTTACGTCGAGGGAAAAAAATGACCAGTTCATACACGCCATGCTCACAAACTGTAGGAAGTACCTCCTGTATGGAGATATCCCAGAGACAGACAGAGAGAGAGAGAGAGAGAGAGAGAGAGAGAGGCACATGTGGCCTCACGAGCCGTACGGAAAATGTTGAGCTTGGGTCCCAAAGGAGACAGGCCACTGGCGGCAAATTAGGCAGCAACGTAGCAAGCCACCGAGGTGCCGATGGCACTATGGAATTCCTCTGAGATGAGGAAGTAGCCAAGTGCAGTTCCAGGGTGCATGAGTTTGACAACAATCGCATCCAATGCGATGGTGTTGAGACCCAGAGCACATAGCCATGTGTCCCTAGAAACAACGCCAATGTGAGACGGAAGGGCATGAAGTCGGCCTCCACAAGTTTATAGCTCAGGAGGTGGCAGGACTGGGTCTGCAGGGGCTGGTAACTGTGTTCCAGGCAGAGACTCAGCGACAGGAGACAGGGAAGCCATTGGTGTAACAGGGGGCGAGACCATTTTCAGGAGGTCAGGAAAACAGGCGAGAGAAGGGTCAGCGAGGGCAGAGGAAGGCCGCGACAACAAGACAGACGGGTAGACAGTGTTAGTCCATGTCCTCTGGTTTTCTCACATGTGTGTCCTCGGGTGTGCAGGGCATGGTGACCCTGAGATTAGTGGAGATCCACGCTGAGACTACACGCGCTTGCGGGAGTGCGTAGTGACATCGTTCTCAGGCTGCATGACTCCTCTCAGCCTGGTCCCATGCCCTTCACCCTCATCGGCTGCTTCAACCCTCTCACATCGACATCGAAGATCCTAGTTCCAGTCCGCAGTGGACTGACCTTGCTTTTCCACTCTCTTTGTGTGTCTTGTATCCTGGACTTGGACCGGTTTTATCTGTGGATGTGTCTGGTTAGTTTCCTAGACTAGAAAGGGGTAAATAGGAAAAACCGAAAGGGGAATGATGCATAGGGTGAGTTCACCCTTGGACGAGCAAGCGAGCAAGGCCGGCACGCCTTGCTTGCTCGCTCGCTCGCTCTCTGGCCACGCCGAGCAAGGCTCGAAAGAAGAGCCTCGCTCCTCCCCCCTCTTGCATGTGACTCTTGGACACTTAGTCATTTTACGCAAAACTGTGGCCGTGGTGTTTTAGGGCTAGCGAGTTCAAATGACCACCAAATCCAGCGATTCAGGTTGCATTTGAAAGCTTAAGAGTTTTTCATGGTATCAGAGCGCAGTCGCCGGCCCTCAGTTGCAGGAGCCGACAGATCCGTGCCCGTGAAGCTGTAGGTGCAAAGCCGTGAGGGAAAACGCCAACCCCCTGCGGGCCGACGAGGCTTTTCGTGCTGTAGGAGGGTCTTCAACCTGTCGTTGCAAGGCCTTCGAGGTTTCCCAGGACCGTTGATGCCGCTGAAGCTGAGAGAGAGGGCAAAGAGAAGGAGAAAGACGAAGATAAGGATAGTGGAGTTCCACAAGGGAAGCCACCACCTCACCCTAAGGACGGTTTGGGGGCACGAGAGCCAGCCCAAGCCCGTGTTCTAGGGCCAGTGAGGGAGAACGGTGTGACACCCCTAGACCCACGATGTTGGAGGTTCAAGGGAGCAATGGGAACCGCGCCAATGGCGACGGTCGCCCAAGTAACAATGAGGGCCGCTCCGCCGGCGGGCATGGCACCATGTCCGTGTCATTGATGTGGCAGGAATTGTTCCTCACGTGGAAGGAATTGTTCCTCTCTTGGGAAAAGGAACACGGGCTCGAGGACTGCTTCCTCGAGCTCCCTACGGCAGAGACTAGTGACAGGACGCTTCTCATAGCCTACAATGCTCTTGTGCGGTATCTCCCCGACCCTCAAGGGTATTCTCTCCGACAGTTCCGCCTAGGAGGCCTTGGAGAGGATCCCGCAAATCCTTGGAGTGGCACAGCTCGACCATATGAAGCGTGGCCGCACCTGCAGAAGCGAAAGGAAGAGCAAGGAATGGCACTGTTAGTGAGTCTTCGGGACAACTTGCGCATGCTTTATCCCAAACCAAGAGCGCTGGTGTCAGACTATTGGAATGAAGCCATGGACCTATGATGCCGCATTGTGGGGCTGGGAGCATCCTGCTCAATTTCAGAATGGCTCGACAAGGTACTTCTGCACCTTGGCGAGGCTTACAAGCACTTCCGTCGAGACTTCTTCCGTCGCACCCCTGTCGCAGAGGTTGAGAACATCGACCTTGAAGTGGTCTCTAGGCAGTTCCAAAACTATGAGGACATCCTCAAGGGAGAACAGCGTGAAACCAGCACACCAACACCTACTGCCTATTCCCATCAGTCAGTTACAGCAGCGGTTGCTCATGCGAATGTCAGCACTGCTCAAAGTTGGGGCACTGGCAGCAGCCACCCACAGAGGGGTGGAGGACAAGGACGCAGTCGTGGCCGCAACCTTGGAGGTCATACTTGTAGCTACTGCGGTCAGGCAGATCACTTCTGGCGCTCTTGCCCTACACTTCAGTACCGGATGTTTGAGTACTAGCAGCGACAGCAGCAGCCACAATATGTTCAGCAGCAGCAGCAGCAGCAGCAGCCGCAGCAGCAGCGGCAGTGGCTTCAGGCACTGGTGGCAGCACCACCGCCACTTCATCCACAGGGCAGCTACGGTGCACCACCCCGCATCTACCCACCTGTTGCAGAAGTGACCTAAGGTGCGCCACCACTGCAGCAGACCTTTCAGACATTCTCCCCAGGATTGCAGCTGGCTCCACCACCATACCCCGGGATGTATGCACTGCCTCCCATGCTAGCAGAGGCAACTCCACCGCCACCTTGGGCAGTTCGCGCTTGGGAGCAGACTAGAGCAGCTGCAATTGGAGGGGGCCCATCAGATCCAGCATGGCAGACGCCTGACGAGCTGATGCCGACCATGCCCCTGACAGCGCCACCAGCAGGAGGTCAGAAGTTAGGTTGCATGCCACCTCTTCCTACGCTCTCCCTATGCATGAGTGGTTGTATGACACTGCTGCATCCTAGCACGTGTCACCGCACCGCCGGCTGTTTGTGTCATTGTATGCAGCGGATGATATTGATGGGGTGCGGACGGGACCTGGGGAAGTGCTGAGGGTGGAAGGTGTGGGAACGATTGCTCTGCAAGCGCCGGGAGGGGCAATATGGCTGACTGGGGTGTTGTATGTTCCCCGACTGAAGGTGAACTTGCTGTCTGGTGGTCAACTTGATCGCCAAGTGAGAATGTCCGCACTGACACAGAATCAGCGATGTTTTCTCTTTGATGGCAGCGGGTTGCTGCTGGTGGATGGGCCACTGCATGCTGATATGCTCTACAGACTCACACTGTTTCCGTGCACTGAATCATCACGTCCACAACTGCATGTCATGATGGGCACAGATGCACGTCACACTGAACTTTTGCACAGACACCTTGTACACATCAACAGGGAACTGGTGACATAACTGCTCAAACACACACTTGCACATGGACTGTCGCCTGTCGAGTGTCCACACGGACTGAAGGACAACACTTGTCTTGAATGTCATGAGGGAAAGTCGCACAGACAAACCTTTCCCAAATCTAAACACGACAGCACCACCCCACTTGAACTGGTACATGCTGACCTAACAGGGCCCATGCCTGTCCCATCCCTCCAGTATGGAGCCCAGTCCATACTGACTCCGACCGATGATTACAGCCGTTTTTGCTGGGCATTCCTGCTGCGCATGAAAGCTGATGCTCAGCGTGCAATTGCTGAGTGGATACCCTACGCCGAATGTCAGACGGGCTGTAGTCTCAAGGTTCTCCGTACAGATAGGGGGGATGAATTCATGGGCACACTGAATGCCGACCTGAAAGCAAGAGGAGTAGTGCAGAAAACTACTGCCCCTTACACAACTCAACAGAACGGTGTCGACGAGCGGTGGCACCGTACACTAGGAGATTCACTGCGTACTATCCTGACTGAATCTGGTCTCTCCTTTGGGTTCTGGGAAGAGGCGGTGAAATACATCACCTGGGTTTGGAACAGGATACCGCACGGCCCACTGCCCAAATCAGTTACACCGTGGGAGCACTGGTTTAAAGAACGGGTAGACCTGCGACCGGCACGGGTGTGGGGAACCATGGCTTGTGTGTGGCTTCCAGAACAACAGCGGCCACACAAGCAAAGCCCTAGGGGAAAGTGGTGCGTCTTCGTTGGGGTTTTTCATGCCTCCAAAGCTTGGAGGTTTTGGGACCCGGTTATTCACAGCTTCCTTGAGAGTCGTGACGCATCATTCCTGGCACACATGCCACATAAAGCGTCCCTCACCCTCAGGCATGCTCCACAGTTTTCCATGCCCCAGCACTACCCTGAGCACGTGAGTGTACCTGTCTTCACTCCTCAAAGGACAGTACCTTTACAAAGAGCATATACCCCATCACCTGCACCACAATCAGTCTCCCCTGCTCCCACAGACCTACTAACCCCAATAGACTTTGAGACTGCAAGATCAGAGGAATCGAGGGATTAGAGCACCCTCTCACCTCCTGGTTTGCAGCCCCCCAGGGCTGCAAACCAGGAGATCAATCATCCTTCCCCGGAACCTTTTCGTAGGTCCTCAAGGAACCTGCCTCGAGTAGATTACAAACAGTTTTACAATGTCGTCGGCACGCGTTCACCTCAAGTGGAGCAAAATGAGCCGACCACTCTTGCTGACGCAAGGGGGCATTCTGACGCAAAGGAATGGGAACAAGCAATGGCGAATGAAATAAACACTCTGCTGGAACACAAGGTATTTGAACTTGTCCCTCTCCCTCCAGGCCATAAGGCCATTGACGTGAAATGGATCTACAAGCTAAAAAGGAACTTATCCGGAATGATTGACAAAAACAAGGCCAGGTTGGTAGCTAAGGGATTCCACCAAATCCCCGGTCAAGATTTCACTATCACGTATGCTCCAGTCGCGAAGTACACAAGCAGTCGAGTCCTATTGGGGATTTCTGCTCTTGAGGACTGGGAAATTCACCACATGGATGTCAAAAAGGCATTTCAAAAAGGCATTTCTTAATGTACGGCAGCCTGAAGGGTTTGATGATGGGACAAACCAAGTGTGGCTGCTCATGAAAGATCTCTATGGATTGAAACAGGCACCGAGGTGCTGGAACAAAGAAATCAAATGAACACTGGACAATAGTGGGTTCATCCAAAGCATGTCTGACCCCTCTCTTTTCCTTCGCTGGACGGAGGAGGGACTAGTTGCTCTCATCGTCTGTGTGGATGCCTTGAAAATTCTCTCCCCTTCCCTCACCCTTGTGTCAAACACCAAAGCACTGCTCACTGCAAACTACCGCATGACAGACCTGGAAGAGGCACGTGACTTCTTGGGCATGACCATAACACGGGACCGCAAGGCACGCACATTCTCCCACCATCAAGGAAGGTTCATTGCACATCTCACATCACGGTTTGTACATGTTGTACAACACCTTCCACGACATTGCACACCCATGAGCCCAGATGTCTATGCACATCTACTGGATGCCAACACCACTTAGTACGGACCAGAGATGGACCCCACACTGTACAGACAGATACTTGGTAGCCTGAGCTACCTAGCCACCACCACACGACTGGACATTGCCTGTGCAGTCAACACGCTTGTCCAGTTCAACCAGCAACCCCCCACTGCCCATCACAAGGCACTCCTGAAATTGATGCGATATGTGCTGGACACCTCCAATGTTGGTCTTGTTTTCTCTCCAACACAAGCCCCTCTGCAGGATGGTTTTTGTGACAGAGCAGCACGCAGTAGGGACGGGTGGGTTTTTAATCTTTTGGACACAGAAGTCTCCTGGCGCAGAGCAAAGCAGTCTTGTATGGCAAAGAGTGTGGCTGAGGCTGAGTATATGGCACTTGGGGAAGCCTCGTGCGAAGCTATCTGGCTGCGTCGGCTATTGGATGAGTTGTGTTTTTCCGTTGGTGCTGTCTCACTGCACAGAGACAGCTGAGCCGCTCTCCGCATCACAGCGAATGACAGAGTGTTGCATCCAGGCACAAAGCACATAAGCGTAGAGCACCACTTTGTACGCGAGGCCGTCAAAGCAGGCTCAGTTAGCGTGTGCGGCATCAGTGGTGCAGAGCAACTTGGAGAATTTCTCACCAAGGCTGTTCCCTCATCCTCACTGTTTGCGCAACTGCATCAAATTGGGTGTATGCCTCTTGCACCCTCGGCCAAGGGTACGTGTTAATCCATTTCCTCTGGTTTTCTCACATATTTGTCCTCGGGTGTGTAGGGCATGGTGACCCCGAGATTTGTGGAGACCCATGCTGAGACTACACGCACTTGCGGAAGTGCGTAGTGACATCATTTGCTTGGCCTGGTCCCATGCCCTCCACCCTCATCGGCCACTTCAACCCTCTCACATCGGTTGAGCACTGCACCACCATCATGGTCTATATTGCCAACATCATAATTGTGCCCCCTTGAATGGAGTCCATGAAGGAGGCCAAATCAGTCCTCTAGGCTGTCTTCAGGATGAAGGAGCTCGGTCCTCTCTCTCCATTCGTCAAAATGGAAATTGTGCGTGAAAACCAGCTGTAGACAATCATGCTTCACCAGGTACGCTACACTCCTGTTATGGTGGAGCCATTCACCGACCTCCTGGGTGCAGTTCCCACAGCATCCACGTCCATCACACAAGACGGGCAGGATTCCCTGAAGGTGGATGGTCCAGCACAACTGGGGAGACATTGGACGTGACCCTTTACTTGCTCCTCATGGACTCTCTCATGTACTTGGATACAACCACTCCACCCAACATTGCCTTCATTGCCAACCTTCTCGCATATTTCTCACAGTACCCTCAGGTGAGAGCCGTTGATGCGGTTGTGTGAGTGAAGAGGAGTGTGGTTTCCGCGACACACCTCGGGCTCAAAAATTGTTACCAGTGTGTTATGGTTACACAGACATCAACCTGGCCTGGAGCCCTGATGGGCACAGTCGGACATGCTACAAGATAAAAGATGGATGTATTGTGCAGAGCTCTTTAGAGGCAGAGTATGTCATAGTGTCATCTGTGGCAGTTGAGGCGGTGTGGCTGCAAAGCTTGTTTGTGACCTTTTCTATTCTGTGCCTTCCGTCATTTTGCCCTGTGACAAGCAGAGTGCTCATGCCACTGTAGAGAGGTGATTTTTTTCATGCACCAACAGAGTACATTGATTTTGAGCATTATTTTGTGCCTGCCTAGTGGTCCAACAAGTGATATCTGTTATTGAGATTGACGCAGGCCTTAAGCGGCCTGTAGTGGGAGGGCCGGTTCGGCCATCCCTCCTCGCTGAAGCGAGGGGTGGTTGCACACCACCCCTCACGTCAGTGAGAGCTGGCAAACGGCTAGCACTTCCCTGGCCGCCGGCCAGCTGGCTGCTGGCCGGCTGGACGGCCGGCCAAGTGACCGGCCGGCCGCCAGCCGGCCAGCCGCCAGCCGCCGATGGCGGCCTCAGCCCAATCAGCGGCTGAGGGGCCGCGAGGGCCTCAAGAGCGAGGCCTCGTGGCCTCATTCCCTCGCCCCCCTCGTCCTCCTTGCAAGGGAGCAAGCGAGGACAAGGGATAGGAGGAGCGAGGGTAAGAGCGAGGAGCGAGAGGAGCACACGAGAAAAGAAACCGCGAAATCATCGATCGTGCCTCACACGCGATGATTTCACACCGACACGTCAAAACTGAAACTCGAGTTCGTTTAGGACGAACAGCGAGTTTCAAAACCAAAAAACTCATGCAACCTCACGAGTTTGAGGTAATTCCCTCTTGTTTCGGACCCAGATGAGGGGGTGAGGTAAAAATGGAAATGGGCCTCTGGAGACTTGAATTATTCAAGTCTCCTTGCACAGGGTCGTTGATGACGATTGCCTCCAGAGTGACGCAGAGGGGAAAACCCCTCGAGCGAGCTCTGGACGCCATTCTGCGAACTCCGACGACGACCTAAGTACAGGAGCTGGAGGTTCCGGCCCGTTACAGTGGCTTACAGAGCCAGACGACCCCCGCGACCAAGGGTTCGACGGAAACGGCGGCTACATCCTATATAAAATATTATCGGCAGCTACAAGCAACAGCAGAAACGCCGGAAGGGACTACGGCATCTACACTTCACGGATTGAAGCACCGTAAAGTGCGTTGGAGAGCTGGAAAAGAGCTCTACTTGCTGGAGCCTCTTTCCTCCAGTTACTACTCACTCCTACAGAGTTTGAAGGATCTTTGTGGGACG
Organism: Penium margaritaceum; assembly: GCA_023375785.1. Classification (NCBI taxonomy): domain Eukaryota; kingdom Viridiplantae; phylum Streptophyta; class Zygnematophyceae; order Desmidiales; family Peniaceae; genus Penium; species Penium margaritaceum. The sequence goes on from SZWC01001917.1 coordinate 122,633, forward strand.
GGATGGGGAGTTCCCACCCCCAAAATCCACTAAATATCCTCATCTTCTAATCTCCTTTAAAACTCCTTCATCCAAAAACTGGGACAGCACCCGTTTCCAAGATTAGGGACTCTCACGGCCTGAGAGCACCCTAAAAAGAAGGAGGATGACACCTTGAAGATTTTTTACGGCTCGCCAATGCCTCCGGCTCAAGGGAGACACCGTCTAAGAACGCAAGAGGTATCAAGGAGCGTGAAGAGAAGGCCAAGGAAGATAAAAAGACAAGAGGAAGACAAGTAGTTGGAAGGAAGAGTGAAGGTCTTGCTAGGAATTATTAAAATTCCCTTTTTCACTCTTTGCTCTTGTTTTGTGAGCGGCCCTCACATTTTTTATCATCCCCTTGTATTGAAATTCTTTGTTTTCCTAGATTCTAGTCGTTACTTACTACCATGAGTCATGGAATAGGAAGACTAGTTTCCAAATCCACGCTCTTGTGCCGACCACGGAAGCCTAGGAAAATAGAAATGAAATCTATAATTACCTCACCGATCGTGAGAGCAAGGAAATTTTTGGAAGGCAATTCCTCCTCAAAGTTGTGGGGTGATCTTCACAACAGTCTTCATGTGCTAGTTGCACGGGCGACAAGATGGCACGTGTTGGACCGTCTAAGACCAAAGGGGGCAAGGTGGTGATGGCCTCACCACACGCCCTTGGCGGACTCCAAATTTTGGGAGCCGTCGCCGTGAGCCAGTTGCAAACCAAAGGCAACCGTACCACCGAAAGCAACCGACGCCAACCTCAGCGACACAGAGAAGCATGCGGAGGACGGAAAAGTGCTCGACAAGCACGTTGATGCGTACGTGGGCAACCCTCACGCGACGGTCGACGCGCTGGAGGAGGATCACCCGGGCGGGGACCTTGACCAAGAGCACGACACCGATGATGGCAAAGGCGACGAGGATCATGATTATTGCCATCGTCGTGTGGTGAACTCAAGCCGAGCACTTGAGAAAGGCAAGGCGCTTGCCGCATCGCTTGAAGCAACCAATAGTAGTGAGGCTGCCAAGAGCAGCAAAGGCACAAAAAGCAGCAACGTGGGAAGTTCCCACGAGAACAAGCCGGACGATGTCGTCGCGAAGGCAATTCACGATGATCGCCAAAGGCTTGCCAAGTTGGCCGCCGAGGCGGCGGGCTGACTCAAGATCACCACCGATGGTGAAGGTGCGGTACCACCCAGAGGAGTGGGGGCAGAACCCCCTTCCTACAATGTGGCTACGTGGGGCAGACCAGTGCCCACTTGAGCGTCGTCGCTGATGATAGCATCCTCTGGAAGGTGGGACTCCTTGGAGGAGTGTATGCGAACCGTACTCTCCTACAGTGGGTAAAGGTGCATGTACAGCATGAGGCCCTAGAGGCTATCGCCGATGCTCTATAGACATCAGAGCTGAAATTCACATTCACCAACCTGCTGGCCCACGTTGAGCACAGCATCATGGACCTCGACCGTGATCGCCAACTGCAGCGCCTAGCTACTTATGAGGCAAGCCGCCGATGTGACGACCTCGACAAGGCGTTACATAGCATCACCCATGTGTGGATGCAACAGAAAGCGCAGTGTGCAGTAGGTGCTGATGCCACTGCCAATGGCAGCAGCAACTTGCCTACCTCGACGACATCGGGGCCGGTCATGAACACATCCTTCCTCCACAGTGTAGCAATCTTCCGGAAGGGCGTGAAGCTGATCGACTGGCTGAATCACATGGAGCACGTTCTACGTGTCCACAAGGCTCCACTCAGTAAGTGGGGTGATCTTGCCACAACGCGGCTTAAAGACAAGCTCTTCAAGTATGTGGTTAAGGAGTGGGGTGAGTAGCAGCCGCACCTCGAGTGGTAGCCCATGTCATGGGAGGCCTTCTGCGCAATCATGCGTAAGAAGTACACCCAGCCTGAGGAGGCACAGCGTGCCTTCCACAAGATAAAGGACTTCAAGTAGCTGGCTAGCTCGTTCGAAGCCTACTTGAGCGAGCTCATCGCACTCGTGGAGGAAGCCGAAAGCTTCACCGAGGGCGATGGGACTCAGAGCTTCAAGTACCCGGAGTGTATGTTGTTGGAGTACTTGCGGTCTTACCAGTGAGAAGTTGGAGGATAAGACCACCACAACAAAAACCGGCTAGGCTTGGACAAGCTAGAGGGCGCTGCAAGACTACATGAGTGAATTGTATTCGGCGAAACCGAAGCACTACTCGGACGCATGGCTGAACACGCATGCACAGCAATACTGCGACATGCGCATGGAAGCTACGAGGGCTGGAGGAGTAGGTGGACAGCAGGGTGGGGCCAAGGGCAAGCAGCCCGCAAGACCTCCAGTCAAGAAGACTAGCAGGCACAAGACCCCAAATCGTGAGCACAGCCGCAACAATGACGAGCTGCAGGCGGCGCATGAGCGTCACAACACAGCCTTCCGCGATGGAATTTGCCACAACTGCATGCAGCCGGGCCACTTTAGGGCTCAGTGTCCTGAGGCTGCTGGTGGTGGAAAAGAGGCCATGGCATTAGCCGCAGCAGCAGCACCTCGTGATGATATTGCAGCAGGAGGCTGCGGACAAGGCCGTGAAGAGGGCCACGGCCACGGCAATGGACTCGGCCGTGGAAACAGGCAGGGCCATGGTGCGGGTCTTCTCCACCCTTGAGTGATGTTAGTGGGAACTTCTGAGGGGTAAATATGGATCATGAATATGAGTTCATGTTTTCAGACAATGATGTTAAACAATTTTAGTTTTTGAGGAGTTCAAACTTCTTTGTTATTTTCTTCCCTCTTGTTGAACCTCATTCTACGCTTGTTGACCACCATTGTCCACTAAACCTTGTATCTTCAGATAAGATGCATGATCAAACATGCTTAGTGGTGGCGACACCAACCACTGTGCAAGAGTTGTATGATGCAGTGATTGAAGCAAACACCCTCAAAGTGGTGACTTCAATCACATTCACGGTACCCTTGGTCGTCGATTTCGACCCAGTCAGATTTAAGGACTGGAAGGTGTTAGCCTAATTTACACATTCCCACAAGATGTGGACCCGATTCGGTGAATCATAGGAGTTGTGGTGCCCACAGTACCGATTCCGTGTTTATCACAAACTTGGCTTGCTGTCATCGAGCCTGATCACTCGGAAGAGTGGAGGTAACATGACGATGCAGTTCAAAGGACACCTAGCTCGTGCTTCCGTGAATGTTCTTACGGACACTTGAAGAGATGACTCCTTTGTTAGCCTTGGCCTTGCCCGATAGGTTGGCCTGAAATACGCGCCATCAAATGGCGCAATTGTCGTCGGTGACAATTGTCTGATACCCATGATTGGTACTTGTAAAGTAAAAAATTTATATTCAAGGATACACACAGAGTGTCACGTTGAAGGTACTCAACCTTCTTGACCCGTTTGACGTGGTGTTAGGAAATCCCTCACTCCGTGAAAACAAGGCTCTAATGTGCTTTGAATCAAAGCGTTTAGTCTTCTAAAAAGGACAGCATCGCTTTACGTTAATTCCGAGTACGGAATTGTCACCGACCTGACTCAAAGTCCATGCCAGCGTTTCTACGATTCAGTCAAGAGACGTATTCGACAAGGTTGTTGATACTTCTTGGCTCAGCTGTAGAAAGCGGAGGATGACATGAAGGAAGACACGCCATAAGAGATCAAATCTCTATTGGCAAAGTTCTCAGATGTATTCCAAGACCCACCCACTGGGCTTCCGCCAGAACGACACATGGGTCACACAATTTCGCTACAACCGGAGATGACTCCTCCATTCAGACCATGTATCGCCTTTTTCCAGCAGACAGGCGAGAGGTCGAACACAAAGTCAAAGAGTACCTTGCAAAAAGATGGATCGAGTCAAGTAGCTCGTTGTACAGTGCACTGATCCTTTTTGTGAACAAGAAGGACATTGGTTTATGCATGTGCGTGGACTACCGGGTGTTGAACAAGATGACGGTGAAAAATCGATTCCCCTTACCACGGATTGAGGACCTGTTTGACCAACTCCAAGGGGAAAAAATATTCTTGTCCTTGGATTTGTCTCAATGGTACCATCAAATCCGAATCACGGAAGAGTCCATGCCCAAAACCGCGTTTCGAATGCACATGGGACACTATCAGTTCTGAGTGTTATGCTTCGTGCTTATAAATGTCACGGCAACCTTCCAAGGAGAAATGAACCGAATGTTCACCAAGAAACTCGGTCAGTTTGTCTTGGTTTACCCGGAAGACATCCTGATTTTCTCCAAATCCATGGAAGAGTACATAGAACATCTGCACAAAGTCCTCACGATCCTTCGGGAACAGAATTTCTACGCAAAACTGAGCAAGTGCAATTTTGCACAATATGAGCTCAAATACCTTGGACACATCGTCGGCAAGGAAGGTATCCGTGTCGACCCACTAAAGGTCCAAGATATGTTGGATTAGCCACACCCGGAGAATGTTGGGCAAATTTGGTCTTTCCTCAGCCTTGCAAACTACTTTTGATAGTTTATGCAAAGGTATTCGATCCTGGTAGCACCTATAACCAGACTCGCGCAAAACGATGTGCGTTGGGAATGGACATCTGATTCCAAGAACGTCTTTCTCAAAGTCAAAGAGTATATATCTACAATGTCCGTCCTAGCTCTTCTGGATACATCGCAACCGTGGGAGGTTTGACCTCATGCGTCGGTAGTAAGACTCGGAGTTGTCCCCATAAAGAACGGTCACCCAGTGGCGTATGAGAGCCGAAAGCTTATCCCCGCAGAAACGCGGTACACGACTGGGGATCAAGAGCTCCTTGCGGTAGTACATGCTTTCAAGATGTGACGTTGCTACCTCGAGGTTGCTAAAAGGGGTGTGACGGCCTTGCCCGACCATAACCCATTGGTGTTTTTCCAAACGCAACCAGACATGTTAAGACGACAGGAGCGTTGGAGCAAATACCTGAGCCGATTCTCATTCACATGGGAATATTGACCAGGACGCATAAATGTGACCGATCCACTAAGCCAACAGCCTGTGGGAATTAAAACAAGCACCGAAGTCAGTGGGTATTTTATGGCCATTTTGACAGCAACCGTGCAAACACCAGAGCCCCCTGCACCTCTACGGCAACCACCTCGAGAGAATATCCACTACAATGGTTTTGTCAATGGAATCAGGATACTATGTGGATTCTTGGTATCAAGACTCTCGAAATCGAGACAATTACGGATTGGTGGAGGCCGCAAGAATCTTTTGGCACGGAGAACAAGTTTTGCTAGACTCAGGAGATCTTCGAGCAACGATTATCTCCCGGTTCCACGACCCGCCAGTCGTAGGTCATGTGGGACCTCGAAAGACTTGAAATGCACTCTCGGACCACTATTGGTGGCCAGCATGGAGTGTCGATGTCCATAAGTGTTGCATGACATGCGACCCATGTCTTCGAAATAAGGCTAGTAACAAGAAGCCTGTTGGAATCCTCCAACAGCCTCCCATTCCTGGGACTCCATGGGAGTGCGTCAGCATGGACTTCATTAGTGGTATTCCAGACATGGCCCGTGGCCGCGATGCAATACTAGTGGTTGTGGATCTTCTGACAAAGATGACACACTTCATTCCTATAACCACAGTTGTGAACGCAGAGGAGACCGTTTGTCTCTTCTTTGAGGGTGTCTTAAAGAACCATGGCTTGCCGTTGCGCATTACCTCTGATCGAGAAAAAAAATTGCTAGTAAGTTCTGGCAAAAGATGCACGAGTACTTCGGCAGTGAGTCACAAAAATCGGCAGTGTTTCACCCTCAAACTCACTAACAAAAGGAGCGCATGAACCACACAAATACTCTGCATGCACATGGACCCTCCCATGAATGACTAGGAAGAATTCCTAGCACTGGCAGAGTTTGCGGTGAAAAACTCAGTGAACGAGTCTACATAGTTCACACCGTTTGTGTTGAACAATGCTCGACATCTAGTGGTACCCTCTTCATTGGTGAAGAGTGGGACTACAGGAGGACATGTTCCTTCTGCTCAAGCCTTTGCCGAGCACATAGAATCTTTATTACAAGAGGCGAAGGGTCACCTTCAAGCTGCTCGACAACGAAAAAAGGCATATGCCGACAAAAGTCGCCGTGAGGTCTCGTTTGACATCCGGGATAGTACTGCTTAGCACTAAGAATCTGTGGCTGAAGTCGCTAGGGGTGCAAAAACTTCTACCGAAGTTCATTGGGCTCTTTCTCATCGTTGCACGCATCGGGCCAGTGGCATACCGATCGCTGCTTTTACCGAGTATGAAGATACATGACTTGTTTCATGTGAGCCTGTTGGCTCCATAGATGGCACAGGAAATCGTTCAGCCACCACCAGCATTCCTTGCTGCTGACAGCCAATATGAGGTTCTTCGTCTAATCCAACACGAAGAGCTTACACTCTGGTCATGGTTTGTTAGGGAATACCTCGTTTATTGGACCGGGTGTGGACCTGAACGTAACTCATGGGAGCCCGAATCTCGGTTGCCCACAGGGGTAGTCAACGAGCATTGGAGCGAGCTGGCAGCTCGCACAGATCGACGCATGTCAAGGGACACCACCTAAACACGGAAAAGTGAACAACATTCCCGCAGGGCGGCATTCATGGACTGCGACCATATAGGTTGGGGTCGCCCAACATGGTTGTCGCACGGACGCTCCAGCCTAAAGGGGGGAGGCCGCTAGTCGTGCCGACCGACAAGCTATAGCTTAGGTCCAAGTGCTAGGCACGTGTTCATGTTTAGCTGGTGATTGAATTTTTTCTTTCACAATGTTGATGACTCACTATCTGAAAATCATGTTTGTTGTTCATGAACCGATACGGTTCATAATCAGTGGGGAGGAATGTAGTAGGAGGGCCGGTTTGGCCCTCCCTCCTCGCTCAAGCGAGGGGTGGTTTTGCACCACCCCTCACATCAACAAGGGCTGGCCAACAGCCAGCACTTTGCTGGCCGCCGGCCAGTTGGCTGCCAGCCGGCTGGACGGCCGGCGGCCGGCCAAGTGACCGGCCGGCCACCAGCTGGCCAGCTGCCAGCCGCCGATCGCAGCCTCCATCCGATCGGTGGCTGAGGGGCCACGAGGGCCTCGAGGGTGAGGCCTTGTGGCCTCGTGCCCTCGAGGACGAGGGATAGGGGGAGCGAGGAGCAAGAGGAGCGTAGGAGAAAAGACGGCATGAAATCGCCGATCGTGTCTTGCACGCGACGATTTCGTGCCGATGCATCAAAACTGAAACTCGAGTTCATTTAGGATGAACTGCAAGTTTCAAAGCCAAAAAACTCATGTGAACTCCTGAGTTCAAGGTAATACCCCCTCATTTCAGACCCAGAACGATGGGGTGAGGTAAAAATGGAAATGAGCCTCCGCATATGGAATTATTCAAGTCTCCCTGTACAGGGTCGTTGATGACGATTGTCCCCAGAGTGACGCAGAGGGAAAAACCCCTTGAGCGAGCTCTGGAAACCATTCTGCAAACTCTGACGACGACCTAAGTGTAGGAGCTGGAGGTTCCGACCCGTTACACGGGCAGACTTCTTGACCAAAGCACTAGTGCACGTACATTTTGGGATGTCATGTCGTTCTATCGGGCGTAGCCCCTTTCCTTATGGGTGCTGAAATTGGAATGTGTGTGCGTGCATCATTGAGCATCCATGTGTGCACTTGTGTCAATTTGCCCTTTGTACAGACATGGATATCATCGCGCCATGGGCTAGTGTTGTGATGTCATTTGTCCTCATCTTTGTGTACAACTGACTATGACCACTCAGCCATGTTTGTACTCGTGCATATCCATGACGTGGACCTAGCTAGCACCAGAGTGTCTTTGTGTGGTGATCCACCCATCCGCAGCTGCAGGACATTTGCTACGGTGTGTTGGAGACTTGTTGATGCCGAATCCTATTTTTTGCAATTTTTAACATTTTCTCAGAGGACTAGCCATGGGCCCGATTTGCATTTCTTGTATTGTGCATCCACCAATGGATGCCAGATCTGTGCATGAGTCTAGTTGTTGCATCTGGCTTAAGATTCTACATCTTACGTTTGCATGGTACATCTTTTGGATACGTGTGTAGAGAGTTATGGCCAAAGCTGTGGTGTTTGGGCCGGTTGAGGGCAAACTGACTCCACCGCATTCGTCACCCGTTGTGCGCCAGGCAACTATTCATGATGTGAGCTTGTCATTTACCATTTTTCTCTTCATCTTAAAGTGTTTGAAGCTTATGAGACTAGCCGAACCCTTGCTTTCTTTTACACTTGCCTTGTGTGCTAGTGCGCAAGCTCACTAGACAGCATTGCCACGCTAGCAACAGCAGAGCTAGGATGCTTCAGGGTACTTCATCACGTGGATCTGTTCATGGAAGTGGAAAATTGGTCATCCGAATGCTAGGAAACAGGTTGAGCACACTGACATTGCGTGGTTCAACTCATTATCCATTTACCAGTAATTCTAGAACTGTCTATAACTAGTCATTGGGTGTTCGAAATAGACTGAAGAACCACCCTGGTGAAAACATGTGCGACTTGAAGAGATTCTACAATTCAGGCTGGAATGGTGAATTTCCCCCATTCTACACCACATTTATGAGGAATGCCACAAGTTTGTACTTTAAATGAGTTGTGCCCATAGTTTTAAAATCTAATGGCGAGCTGCCACGACTTCGTCCATTAATGCAACAATATCCCCAGATTTTTCCAAACACGGATTCAATGCAAAGTTAGCATGAATACCATGTAAGATCCATGCATTTGTTGGAGTGCTAACATCAGCATTTCTATTGAACACTGAAAAACCCCTCTTTTGAGGGGTTTGTGAGTGTTTTAGGAGGTGGAGTTGCAAAAGGTTGGCACGGGGGGTCCAAAATTCCCCATGCATTGAAAGGAAACCTCCTTGCCCACACTACTGCATTGCCCAACGGGTTCCCATGCAAAAATTAAATCCTAAACCTTGAATTTAAATTAGTATTTTGTCTGCACAAGGTTTGCATAAATAATGAGAGGGTTATTGTTCAGTGGGGGAAAAAAGGGCAAATTTGAAAAGGGTTATTTTTCTTGATCACAATCAGGCAATGAACCCCTTTTTTTAACGCAAAAACCCCCTATTACGAAATATGGTTTATATTCTACACGGGCTGTTGGTGCTGGACGTGAAACTATGCAAGTGACACCTTGACTTCACCCACATGCACTACCCTACAGGAAACTGATCAATGCCAATACGCATATGGAGTTATGCATGCTCGGTCTGGCTTGTGTCTCCAGGGCACAAGAACTCAAGTGAGACAAGAAACACGTGATTACTGATAGTGTCGGCCAAGGCATGGGCAGATGAAACCACATGGTGATCTCTTTCTTCCAGACATGTGCATGTTACATACGCTTGTGGCCAACGTGGCATGCTTGCGCATTGTTTGAGGAGCAGGTGGGTTGCTGATCCCTAGGGGTCTTAGGGTCTGGCAATCTGGTCAGCAGGATGAGTAGTCGCCATCAGATTAAGAATGTCTGGTGGTCAGGCCCGACCTTGAAGGTGAAGACAAGGCCCCATGTGAGACCATCTCGCATGAGTGGCCTTTACAATTACCTCACCCTCAACCATGCTAACTATTATGTGTGTCGCTCTCAGTTTTTTCTCACTCAGTATAATCTCTTTTGATCCATGGCATTGTCTCGTGCATGTGTGCTTGTTCTCTCACCTTTTTTTTTTGCCTCAATTCCTCACTCAACAATTTTCTTCCCTAACTACTGGTATCCATGCAGTCAGAAGCATTGTCGTAGGAAAGACCCAGAGGTGAACTCTGTCTACTCCACCGATCTGGGTTGTTTCGTCCTACCACCATAGCTTCCGTAACAACGCAGCTGCAGCTTCTTGCTACAGCTGTGGACCTTACTCAGCAGCAACAACAATGCACGTTTCCCATCTCCATGTCAGGGCTCACCCCTGAACTACACAGATTTCTTGGTGGCGGGGCCTGAAGATCACCACTATTTGCATGTATGATGGATCCTTATTAGCACACTAGCAGCAGCAGTGATTGTCATCATCACCAACCTTAACAGCAATAGCAGCTGCCACTGAGACAAGTGCACCACTCTTATCAGCATGTCAACAAGCAAGAGTTTCTGCTACCAGCAAGGCAGCAGCTATGAAAACCGTCGCATGAGCCTCAACTCGATACAGCCATTGTTGGCATAGTTCTCCAGCAGCAGCAGCAGAAGCAGCAGCAGCAGCAGCAGCAACAGCAGCAGCAGCAGCAGCAACAGCAGTCTCCTTGGATAAGCTGCGACTGCAGCAGGAGCAGCAGCAGCAACAGCAGCTCCAGGGGCTCTCTTGACTGAAAGGTCCGCCGCGATCCGCACGTGTATTGCATTCTTAGCAGCACACCAGCAGCAGTAGCTACTGCCACTTCCAGAATTCAGCAACAACAACAGCTTCCTCTGATTCAGCTCGTCGGCCTTAGCAGCATGTCAAAAAGCAACTATTGCCACTGCCGCCAAGACGCACTTGTGAATTCCGGCGTGTGCATCTCAGCTCGTCACTGGCATTCTTGGCAGTGTTCTCTGGCAGCAACAACAGCTCTATCAGCTGAGATGTGACTCCAACAGCAGAGTAGTTCTCCAGCTGCCGACAGCTGTGACTGCCATTACATGAGCCTCAGCTCATCACTGCCAATCTTGGCAGTGTTCTCCAGCAGCGACAACAGCTCATCACTGCCAACCCTCCGCTGAGCTGCAAACCCAGCAGCAGCACTAGCAGCAGTAGCAACAATATCAGTAGTAGCACCAATAGCAGTAATAGCAAAAGCAGCAAAAAAAAGTTAGCGACATTACCAGCAGTCACCTCAACCTCACCAGTAGCTGATGGCCGCTGCTAGCTGCACTACTGCGTAGTGGCCAGGGTTGCGGAGCCTTAGGGCCACAGCCCTTTGCCAACCTGGCACCTCCACCAATAACCAAACCAATGCCTACCTCTTCAAAGGAAGCAGCTGAATATGATCGCATTTCTGACATCATTGCGGCCTACAAGGAGGAGTGAAAGAGGGACTGGCGGCTTGAGCGGTGCCGCTCCAACCCGGTGCACATGCCGGGTGAGGAGTATGGTCCCTTTGATCACTATGATCGTGAGGAGACATATTCTGATGGCGCATGTGGTACGACGTCAGACAACTCACCGTCGTGTGAGGATGCACCGCCTCATGTGCAGACGCCTCCGGAGCAGTGATGGCGCAAAATTTTGGGAAGCCATCCCGGTCCTCTTAGGAATCGTTGGGATTGCCAGCATGTTCACAGAGGTGGGGAAGCTATGTCTGGACCGCCTTCTTCTCCTCTGCCTGTTACAACATGTAGCTTCTGTTGCACTTTCCGAATCGGCCACTCCCGCTGCACCAGCACCATCACTCACAGCTTCAAGAGTCATACTGCTGCTGTCTGACCATACATCTTTGCTTACAGCTGCGTTAGATGCTAGTGCTGCAGTTTCCTCCACATTTGTAACCACCGCACATGCCTCACGTGCACCAGAAAGCACAACAACAGGGCATGTGGTGGATGCATCCACCACTGCCACCTTCTTTCTAGGTCCAGATGCAGCAACTGCAGTTAGCATCTCCACCCAGGTCTCAGCTGTCGTAAACTCTGTTGCATCCACCGCTGCCACCATTGCCACCATGGTGGCTTCTGTTGCTGTCACCATCCGTGCCTCCACTATTGATGCATCATCTTCTCTAGCTTCGTCCTTGAAGACGTTGAGTGTCTTCTACACCTTGTGTCAGCAGCTGCCACCGCTATCTCAATCTCTGTAGCGATTGTCACTAGGGAATTTTGTTTTATTTTCTCTTCTTCATCAAGAATCACTGTCTTGACTGCATCTCCTGCCTCGGAACTTCCTCCACTGCTCTTTCTGCACTACTAGGTTGGGAGAGATGCGAATTTTGGTGTCTGTGCCTTAACTCCCTCTTCATCTCAGCTCTCTCTTTCCCTGCCCTGCGTGTCCTTTGACCTTCCTCCTTTTTGGGTTGGGAGGACTTGCATCCAGGGGGGCTTACATGTACGTTCATCCCTCTTTCTTACTCCCACAAGGGCAAAGGAAAATCTGCAGAAATATTTTTGGCAGATTGGACCGTTGCCATCATGCCTATTGATGATGAACATCACACAGCTCTCCAAGAAGAACTCTAGTGTGCAAGCAATGATCGCCAAGGGGAACTTCCTGCCCTGCATACTTCTGAAGCACGTTTGGAGCGAGAGCATCATGATTATGAGACCTTTGGATGATCAAATTGCTGACATTGTCATGTCTCATCCCCAGCCTACTCTTTCCCGCACCTCTGTCTCTGCTGGCGTCGCTGCTGCCTTTGCTTCTGGCTCTACTTCCACTTCCACCTCTTCTAGTACAGCAGCCTTGTTACCGGATTCCATTGCTGCAGCAGCAGTTTCTGGCACCGCCAGAGCCAAAGCACTTGTTCAGCGGCCAGCTCGTCCATGTGAATATGATACACCTCCTCCACAATTCACCTCCTCTCTCTCCTTTGCCTCTCGGGAGGTTCGCTTCAGTGCTTGGGCTAAAGGTAAACATATTTGGAGGCACTATCTTAATGCAGTGCCTCCATTTGTGACACTCCCATCTGAGGCCACCCGTGTCGTTCGAGCACTCATCACAGGCGACCCCGACAATCTCACAATAAGATTGGTACCTACAATGCAGAACCAGTACATCATACCCCTGCGAACCCTGTTGGTGCCTACGCTCTGATTCAGCATTGCAAAAATCTCAATGGGCATGCTGCTCCAATCGTCCTCAGCTCGCTATACGGGTTGATGAGAGTTCTGATGCCTAGTGGGTCCACAGTCTCGCAAGTTTGTGCAACCTTGGCATAGTGGCGCTAGTGCAGCTTCCTACTATCCTCTCCATTATTGACGGTATCATCCCTGATTTTTCTGACAGATTTCGTGAGGTCAAGGTATCCAAGCTCAAGCACCTTGCCTTTGATCTAGTCCCTGATTTTTCACCTCCTGGCATTGGTGACTTTTGGGAGTTCACCTCCCAGAAACTCTTTGACTTGTGGAGTGTGCTTCAGAACAAAGAATTCACCTTGCTTCTGTCGCAACTCTCACCACTGCCTCCACTACCACATCTGTCTCGACTTCATCCTCTTTCTGTGTGGACTTCTCCTCTTCGTCCTCACCCGCCACTTCTTTGGTGACTCAGGGTGCGGGGGGACGAGGACAGGGTCATGGGAAATGTGGTGAGGGAAAATTCAAGAGTCGCTCTCCATGGTCATCCCCATCTATTTCAATGACTTGTTAGAATTGTGGCGCAGCTGGGAAATCTTTCCACAAGTGCCAAGCACCACCCAAAGATGCACGCTTTGCCTCCACCATGCACTCCCACTAGGCTCAAGCTACCTGCAGCAGTCCAGCGACCTTATCTGCTTCCACTTCATCTTTTCCTCTGTCCTCCTCCATTCGCTCCCTGGTCACCACCACTGCAGCTGACGTCCGCTCTGCCACAGCTGCACCCAGCCCCATTCACTTTCCATGGGGTTGGCTTCCATCCTACTAGAATCCTGCCTACTTTGGAACACCTTCCACACTGTACGTACACCCTTCATGGTTTCTGCCACAAGCATGGCCGTGGTAGCCTTGTGCGATCATGATCACCTGCCATGCTTGTGAGGATGAGCATCAGTATGAGGATACCCTTGTGTACATCATCCAGTAGTAATCCCTTCGTGATGAGGGTGGTGAGTGTGTCTCAATCACTTGTATGTGAGTCTAAGGGAGCCCTTTGTGGTGCATTGTCTGGGTGTGTTCAGGGATATTTTCCTATTACAGATGTCCCGTGGATTGATGATTAGCGGTCTGTCACTTTGCTTCGTTGTCTTGCCGCATGTGGTCAGTCTCGTCCTCGCAGCACCCATGCTACCACCATTTTGGCTAGCCATGTTCTCTCGTATGTACGAGTCCCTAGTGGCTTTTGGTTCAAAATTCCCTTTACCCTTTCTGCACTGTTTTCTTTGTATGTACAGGTTCCATTCAGCTGCTCCCAATTCAAGGGATGGATGGTGTGTTCTTCGTGGGTCTTGGGGGGAGGAAACTCTTCCGAACTGATGTGTTGTATGTGCTTGTCCTTGAGATGAGTCTCATATCTGTCACGATACTTGATGATCAGGCCAGTGACTTCTCCTCTAGTCGCTAGTGTGTCTCTCCCCCCCACGCATCGTGTGATGACTGCATGTTTTGTATGCCCTCATTTGTAATTACACCATCCACATCTTTACTGGTGCATGTCACAGGTTCACTAACACCTGCACTTGCTGAGTTATTACACTGCTACCTCTGCCACATTCATACTAATGTCGTTTATTGCCTGCTTCACACACAGCTTCTAATGATCTGGATGCTTTAACCTTCTTGCTCCCCTTTCTTGCATGATGTCTTGACTGTGCTCAGGAATAAACTTATCACTCTCCCTTTTCAAACTCCGAGTCTTGCACATCCCATCCTCTTGACATGTTTTACGCCGACATCTTGGGGCCACTACCTCATGACGTCCTAGGAGGGGGCATCAGTTGCTACATTCTATGTCTCATTGATGATTCCTCTTGCTTGCGGATCTTTGCCTTGCATCAGAAGAGTGACGCCTCTGCTATCCTCAAGTTGTGGCTTCCTCAAACCAAACTGGCCTCTAGGCATCACCTTTGTGTTTCTTTTTGGTATGACCGTGGTGATGAGTTCATGGGTCCCATTGTACACTTTCTTGCTTCCTGTGGTGTGTTTCTGGAAGCGTTCTCCCCCTACACACCGTAACACATTGGGATCTCTGACTATTGGAACCACACCCTTGCTGATCAAATTGGCACCCTTCTCTCTACCTCTGTTCTTGAATCCCTTCTATCCTACATAGCCATTTCATACATGACATGGATCTTGAACCGTGTCCTGCATGGGCCCCTTCCTAACATTGCCACCCCCTTTGAGCATTGGTTTGGTTGGCATGCTGGTCTCTGTCTTGCTCATGCATGGGACTGTGTCATTTCTATCTGGTTCCTCGAGGACCAGTGCAGCAACAACTTTCATCCCGTGCTAGTCTTTGAAAGTTTCGTGGGGTTCCTTCTCTCTATAAAGCTTGGTGCTTGTGGGACCCAGACCATTCCCAAGTCATTGAGTTAGGTGACACCATCTTCTTTGAGGATGTATTTCTCCATTGTTTTTCCCTTTAGGCCCCTCTGTCCTCTCTTGCCTCGCTTCATTCACTTTGGGGAGGTGTGCCTTGTTCAACCTCTGATCTCAGGGGAAAGGTCCCTTCTGGATCAACAGTCACCTCCTCTACATTTCTAGTGCCTCTGCATGTATTGTATCCCCTTGGGTCTTCTTTCTCCCCTCCAGAGTCCTTGGGAACCCTTGTAGGCTCGTCTTTTGATTCCTCTCTGTGGTCTGAGTCGATGTCATTGTCAGCGCCTCATGCACCTCCTACAATCACTCTGAAAGTCACTCCTCCCTTGCATCTGGAGTCACCTGCATTGTCACTCCCTGTTTCCTAGTCTTCTACACCACTTGTGACAAATGCTCTCTCACCCTCTGTGCCTCAACCCTCTCCCACAGTTTCTCGGCCTGTGAATACTGTTGGTCCTGAGTCTTACGTTCTTGTGGATAGACTTCATGCTCTCCCCTCACATTCATCCTCACAGCACGTCACTAGTTCTCATGTATCATAGCCATCTTTTGCACCCTCCTTCTGTCCCACTAGACTTGATGCCCTCGGCCTCAACCTAGGCATTGTCTATCCAAAAACCACACTTGGATAGTCGTTGATGGAAGAGGAGTTCCAAATTGTCGTTGGTTCCTTGGTCTCTGGCTATGTTGTTGCTTAGTTTATAGCTAGTGTTTTCTCTCCGTTTCCCTATGAGTCCATGAGTGTGTGTCAGGCTTGTAAGGTGGGAGATGCTGCTCATTGGGAGATATCTACCGTAGTGTTCCGAAAGTTCGTGGTCCAAAATGATTTTAGGGGTGTAACATAGGTTCGTAGTGCTTTTTGCATTATTTTTCCGTTTTTGAAATACTACGAAATTACCCTGGGACGCAATTTGAATTTCGTTTTGTACCATCCTGACTGGGCATTTTTTATTGCCGGGAGATCCCAGGTCGACTCCTCGCCGTCGCAAAGACAGTCTGTGCACATTTCCCGCACGCTAGTGTGGGGACCGTTGTAACGTTGATTTCATGCCGTACTGGCATTGACTGCCAGTGCGGGGTGGCTGTTGGTCGATGTACGTGGGCTTGTAGTTCTCGGACCGCTCTCTCCGTGTCGCCGTGCATGCTGGTCAAATTCCTAGTCGTCTATCCCTGTCACGGTCTATCACGCTCAGGTCGAACACCATGGCGCCCCTAACTCGATTCTTCAGCAAGGTTTCTCCCGACGAACATCGCGACAACGTCCAACGTGCACTGACTGGCCCGAAGCCATGCGTCCCTCCTCGACGGGGTCCCGGGCGTCCACAGAAGACGAAGGTCGTCCTTCCTCCATCAGTCCTTCCGACTCCCTCGACCGTGCCTTGCTCTCAGCCGTCCTCGTCCGTCACCCCTCCTAACGAGGTTCTACCAAAGCGCAGGAAGGTCATCCTCTCTGATGAGTCCAGAGAGGACGAACCACCGCAGCCAGACAAAGATGTAGACCTCCGCCTCGCTGATGCCGTTGCCCCGGCGGACGACGATGTCCATGCAGCCGGCCGTGACGTGTTAGAAGCTGTCATCACGGGCATGCTCGCTGCCGAGGAGTTGGCAGCGAGGGAAGCTACTGACATGGCAGCTGTAAACACGCGATCGTGTCTCTGACGACACGATCGCAGATGCGGCCATCATCGAGGCCGACGCTGTGGATGGCCCCCTTGACCTCCCTCCTGAACCTGTACTCACGACGTCATCGTCATCCTCCGGGACATCGTCGAAGCGAGGCCCGTACATGGATTGGTACGGCCTCGGGCACGTTCCTATCATCCATGCCGCAGTCATGCAGCACGGCAGCATCACCAACGCCATTGTGTGGCTTCGCAGCCACTACCACACCCCATCAGGCCCATCCATCTACGCGAAACTGAGCTACAGCACTGTCAAAGGCTGGTGTGAGCCATGCGGGAAGCGAATGCGTGCATGCTACGCGTCGGCCCTCTGCTTTGCACCTACGCAGCCGATAGAGGAAGCTGCAAAGACCACACCGCGTGTCCAGGGTGGTCGTGGTCGCTGTTCCTACTTCGCCGACCATCCCGAGTTGAAGCATGAGGTCATCCGCGCCCTCAAACTGATGCGAGAGCGCGGGACCCCCCTATGCAGCACCCTCATCCGCGAGAAAATTTTCAGCATCTGCAAGCAGCGTGGCATCGACATCACATCCACATGCGAGGAGTCTGCCATATTCTCGCGCTCTTGGTGCCGTTGATTCGTCGCATCCGAGATGAACTGGAGTTGGCACTGCGGCACGTCAGCAGCGCAGAAGCTTCCTGAGGACTGGGAGTCACGCGCGCTGAGCATGTTTCATCGCGCGGCATTCTACATCCACCTGTACAAGATCAAACCCTACATGGTGGTGAAGGCCGACCACACCGGCTTCCACCTCGTTCCTGCAGCTCGCTTCACGTACACACCCAAGGGAAGCACGAAGGTGAAGGTGCTGGGGCAGGAGGACAAGCGCCAGGTGATTGTTCTCCTCGCGAGCAGCGCTGAGGGTGACATGTTGCCAAGCCAGGTCATCTGGACTGGCAAAACGGCTGCATGCCACCCGCATGGCAACAAATCTGCAACTGCGCAGCACATCAGCCAAGGGCACTTCACCCATACGCCCAACCATTTGGCATCGCTGGAGACCACTCAGGAGTGGTTCGCGATGGTGCTGGAGCCCTACTTCGTGCGCATGTGTGCAGAGTATGGGCATGCGCATGACGCCACGAAGCTGCTGCTCATCCTAGATGCTTGGCGCCCTCAAGCAAGCGAGACGTTCAAGGCATGAGTCTGAGAGCGGTACCCATGGGTGCAGATCGTGTACATCCCTGCAGGTTGCACCAGTAAGCTTCAGCCTGCTGACGTCGGCTTACAAAAGCCGTTCAAGGCTCGCATCAGCCAGGGGTATGCCTCATGGGTGGGACAGCGCATACAGGAGGGTGGGGACGTTAACCTAGGCATGCGTTTCATCAAGGATGCTGCAGTGGGATGGATGCTTGCCGCATGGGGACACATCCGAAAGACTGATGGCATGGTCCGCAACGCATGGCGCGAGGCAGGTTGGGATCGTGTCTTTGACAGTGACTTCCAGAAGACATCAGCCAGTGACTTCGTTAGTTTTTTCGCTGAGCCTGATGTGGATGGGTTCGAAGCAGAGGATGTGGTAGCTTAGACATGCTGCGCTTTCGCTGGAAGTTTCTGTGTGTCTTTGCTGATGTCATGTCATGTTCTTCACACCTGTGCAAGTTTGTCGTTTACTTTCATCGTGCAATCCAGTCCCCTTCCCCATGTCACAAATGTAACGATCACCCCGGAATCCCACGAAACTTGTTCAAAGCCGCGGATGCGAACCCCAGAGGACAAAAGGAAAAAATGTTTTTGTCACTGGTCCCAAGTGAATTATTTTTGCGTTTTCGAAATAAAAGAATGAATACTGAACCCGTAACCAAATTAGGCACATTTCAGACAAAAAAAACAATTAATAACGAAATTTCGGAACACTACGGTATGTACGATGGGCTAGGCACTCTTAAGGATCATGATATCTTGGAAGTGGTTGACCTACCTTACAAACGTAAGGAAATCTCATCCCGTTGATTCCTTATGTGAAAATTTAGGCCAGATGGTTCGGTTGGTCGCTACAAGGCACAGTTGATAGCCAAGTAGCTCACACCGATCCTTGGAGTTGACTTTGACCAGACATTTGCACCATTCAGTCGTCACACCACTTTTCGTGTCTTCCTCAGCATTCTTAGAATACACGACTGGGAGCTGGAGTAGATGGATGTAAACAATGCCTTCTTGAATGGATGACTCAATGGGAAGATGTACATGTTCCGGTTACCTGGGTTTGTCAAAGACGAGAGAAGGTCTGGCGCTTGCACAAGGCCTTGCATGCACTTAAAAAATCACCTCATTGGTGGAACATGGAGATCATGTCCACCCTTTTGAGGGGAGGTTGTCAAAGCAATGTTATTGATCTTATTCACTCCTAGAGTCCACCGTCAGAGCCCCTCGTGGCCACCTTGGCTGACGTAGATGACCTCCTCGTTGCCTCTTCTAGCCCTTTTGTTGTCTCATTAGTCAAGACGCTTCTTCAGCCCACCTAAATGATGAAGGACCTCGGTCAAGCACCAGTTTTCCTCAACTTGGACCTTGAGCCTGACCACCAGCATCGGACTCTCCATGTTCACCAGGTTGCGTACATCCACGCTTTGCGTCATTGCTAATTGATTTTCCCTCATCCTCCACTCCCATGACTCCAACAGGCCAGCTCTTGTTGTCATTGAATGTGTCTGAGATATCTAGCTAGGGGAGTTGGTGGATGTCACCGACTTTCCCAGCGTCATTGGATCACACATGTTCCTTGCAACGAGCACGTATGCCAATGTGGAATTTTTCATCATTTTCATGGCGCGGTTCTCGCAGCAGGCTAGGGCTTACCATCGTGATGCTGTCCTCCACGTTATACGCAACGCTCTCTCCAGTATGCGTGTTGGAGGGTGATTTTGTGCATAGCCCTCAGCCATTGTTGATGGATATAGTGACAAGGACTGGGCTCGTGACATCAATGCCCGAAATAGATCTGAGTACATCTTTCTATTCAAAGGGGCTGCTGCCTTGTGGAAGAGTGGAAAACAGGGGTGTGGCACGCAGCTCGAACAAGGCCAAGAAAGTCACAATTGACACAGGCACGTGTGAGAGCATCTGGTTTTTGCTTGCTTCATCATCTGCCTGTGCCCATTCAATGCATCACCCTACGCAACGACAACCAAAGCATGAAGGCCATCGCTGCACGTGATGGCATGCACCATACACACACAAAGCACATCAACATTGGACGTCACTTTATGTGTGAGTATATTGTGGTAAGAGAAGTCGAGGTCATCTTGGTCAACATGCATCGGCAAAGAGTAGACTTCCCCACTAAGGCACTCAACACTTGAGTTTTCAAGTATCCTGTACACTTTGTATGACTATTCCGAGTCTTGTGCTCTAGCTCAATGCATGTCTTGTGAGGTTCTCAATATGTCAAAATCAATTCTTATGTTACTTATACTTGATTGAAATGACCGTTTGCTAGTATGTGTGATGTTGTGCACCTACGTGCACGCTAAGGTCACGCACCTCGCCCACCTGTGGGCGAGGTGCATGACCTTTGTCACGCTGACTTCGTTGTGTGTGAGCTGCTTACTTTATGTGGTTGTGTGCACATGTGGGTCATGGGGGAGTGTTGGTGTTGGGCGTGAAACTATGCAGGTGGCCTCTTGACTTCACCCACATACACTACCCTATATGAAGCTGACCAAGGTCCTGACGTACATGCAGATTTGGATGCTCAGTCGGCCCACTTGTCTCAAGGGCACAAGAACTCAGTATCACCCAATGGCGTGGGAGATCACATGGTGATCGCTTTGTGCCGGATACATCGTGTGCTGGCTAACTTGTAACGATGAGCTATCTAGCTTTGAGATAAACAAGAGAACATTGCATGCATGCTACGTACACTCGTGCCCGATGTGGTACTATATTCTCTTGCATGCTTGTGAGTTGTTTAAGGAGCACGTGGGTTGCAGATTCGTGGGGGTCGTGTTGTCTAGCTTTGTGTTTAACAGCACAACTAGCTTCCATCAGGCTCGACCTCCTGGGTGGCGTGAATGCCCCACGTTAGACCACCTCATGTGGGTGGCCTCTTCAACAACGTCTACCAACCAACCATGAAAACTACATTGTATGTGGATTTTCTGTCCCTCTCAATGAACACCACATCTAACGAGCCATGGCGTTGTCTAGCTCAAGTTTACTTATTCTCCCACCTCTGACATGCCTTCATCTCACTCAACCATGTTCTTCGCTAGTGGCCGTGCTTGCATATGGAAAAACATAAAAAGGGAAACCCTTTTCCATCAGGGGATTTGCGCGTCGACCCAAACAAAACAAAATAAAGCCATGGCTTCATCTGATCTTGTGGGGGAGCAAAGTTCCCATGGGGAGGAACGATGACACGCAACTTGAACATTTTTTGTCGTTTTTTTTTTTCCCAGAAATTGCGGCATCCCCTTATTCAGTTTTCAAATTAGGTCCATAATTGATTTAAATTCCAGACTCAGGGATATTCCCATTTAATTTACAAATGTGGAGAAGACAACCAATTGAGCCGCGTGGCAGATGAATCAATCTCATAAGTTTTTCCTGGAATACTCGCTTTAGAAAACGAGAGTTCCATGCTAGGCTCAAGAAAACAGTGATGTCTCAATTGCCCTCGTGTTTAAAGAGGCTAAGCTCATAATTCTAATCCATATTCTCAATTTATCCCGAAAAGAATTAAAATTTCTAATGCGCATCAAGCCAATGTTTCTTTTTTATGTATCGAATGCTTCTTGGTACATTCTTAGAGCGTCTCTCTTTCAGCTCATTTTGTGTGTGTCAAACTGGTCCATTCTCATTTGGTACATAGAATCGATGAGAATTTTCAAAAAAACAAACTAAATCATGAAAAATTATACATAAGCATAAAATATTCCAAAATTATACATATATTATCAACCAAAAAAGCTTTTGGAAAGTTGAAACGTTAAAAAGATGATACAACATTGGTTTTTGGTTTTTGGTTTTTGAAATAATTATCTTAAATTGAAATAATTAAAGATTATTGAGATAATATTTCAAAATATATAATGATGAAAATTACTATAAAGAGAGATTTCAGATTAAACCTTGCTGCTTTTTTACCAGGTTCATTTCATCATATGATTTTGAGCTAATATAGTTCCCCAACATCATTCGGCTATTGCCAATTGTACTAGTAAAACGTCTGAAAAAACACAGACAGGGATTAGCAAATGGGGCTCCCCCAGCCTCCGTTCCGTGGCTCCAGAGATGCGGCTACATCTCATTGGAGAGTCCCCGTCGAGTCAGCACCAGACCCTCCCCTCTCCATACAACGTGACACTACGGCTGACACGCACTCGCTCGTCTCCCGCCGACATTGGTACGCTTATCTCCACCAGAAGGTATGGTTCTCCTTTTTCCTGCTTTTCCAGTTATCGGCTGTAATATCTGCGATCGAATCTCAAACTGCACCATCCAGGTATGTTCAAACATCCCCCGGCTCTATCTCCTGGTACCCGCCCCGTATCTCCCCCCTTTTGAGTCGTTTTTGTCACAACGACAGCACCGCGATCGATGCACGCGCTGTCACACCCACTGGCAACGCATCGCACACCCCTCCCCCCCCCTGCCTACCCCGCAAGCGCTGCGACTGCTACGCGAACCATCAACCCGCTTACACACGCCTACCAAGGCAGGCCGCCAGACCATTCGCGCGGCAGTGCAGAATCGCCCCAGTGGGCGGACCCCTCCCCACCCCCGCCAGGAATCTCCGCCACGCTGGTATGCCCCTCCTCCTCACAGCACTTCGCCATTTCGATCACCACCTCCCCCCCCACCTCTGTCCAAGTCTCCAACATCGCTCACCAAGTCCTCTT
>SZWC01001917.1:149732-159883 GCA_023375785.1 Penium margaritaceum
TGGCAGACTCCCCTATTCGTATCCTAGGCCATTACTTTCACCCAACCCTTAATCCAGGCCACACATGGAATCCAATACTGCGCCGACTTGAAGCATCTGTCACATACTGGCAGAAGACAAGGGTCCCAATTCAGACTAAGGCTATAGCAATCAACGCATATCTCAATGCCAAATTCCTCTACTACAGCTACGTCTGCCCTCCAGAACCAGCTCACCTCCAAAGAATTAATACCATTCTCTTCAACTTCCTCTCCTCCAATACCCCAAAAGAAGGCGACGGCCCAGGACTGAGGCTATACTCGCTAGCGTCTGCAGTCTCTCCCACCTCCAAAGGAGGACTAGGGGTTAAGTGGCCCACTGTCTTAATCGAAGCACAAGCCGCCAAATGGATTTACTCTTTTCTCCAGCCTGGAGAAGCGCAATGGAAGCATACACTCCTATTTTCTCAAGACCTCCCCAAACAGGGTCACTTCTTCCTTTCCCACCCCTCCATATTAAGACTCAAATTCCCCACCATCCACCCCAAATGGCTCATGGCTTTCAAAAACTTTCTAGCTTCGAACCCAACATTTCAGCCCCCACGACTAATCTTTGAAGAACTTTCTCAAGAGTACGTCGCGTTTAACCGGCACATCCTGAACGACACAGGACACCCATTCGGAATAATAAGACGGGAACGATGGCTCCTGACGCAGGGGATCACCCTTGGGGATCTGGTGACACGCCCACCCTCATCTTGGCCAGCGACCCGACAACGCACTATACAACTCCTTCTGGAATCCATCCCTCTATCTTGGAGGCGGACTCTTGCTCTCGGTCCCTCTTTCCCCCTAGCACAACCCCACACCCCATACTTCACCATCAAAGACCTTATAGGCCTACCCATTAAACTACTCTTTCACTTTCCTCGTCCTACACTCTCATCAGCTGTACCATTCGAAGTAGACCCTGTCCACCTCACCCTTCGNCGTCCCCATCCATGGGCCAGAGCATCTCAAGTTCAAGGTAGAACCCTCACCCCGGTCTTCATCTCTACGGAGGACCGAATGATTGGCCTACCAGACCGCCCTGCAATCCCATCATATAGGTTCTCACACGGACTCTTACCCTTGACCAAAGCCTACCACCGCCTCCTCCAGCAACATAAACTCACTCCATCATATGAGATGAACTGGAGCGATAAATTTCCTGGCACTCACTTTGATTGGCGCGCTATTCGGGCGAAACTTTACTTCCTCCCCCTCAACCTCTGCCCTAAAGATGTGCAGACCAAGATTCTATTTCGCTCCTTACCAGTCGCCAGCCGCACCCGTTATCGCCGTAATGGAACAAGCTTCTGCCCGTTCTGCGGGGAAGAGGAAACAATAGAACACTGTTTCCTCTTCTGCCGTCGATTACACCCTCTCCGCCAACGAATGGAGACATTTTTCAACGCACTCTTCCCCAATACTCCCCTTACGACCCCGGAATTACTTCTAGGTCCCATAAAGCCCAAAGTCTTTAATGCTGCCTGGTTTATCTTCCGTGCTACCCTGTTCCACCTTATATGGCAAGAACGCTGGGCAGACCCAACCTCCTCCCCTTCTGCGAAGATCATTGCCACATTTGTGACAGCCTTCCAAAAGCACATATGGCTCGTTTNCTCATCTTGGCCAGCGACCCGACAACGCACTATACAACTCCTTCTGGAATCCATCCCTCTATCTTGGAGGCGGACTCTTGCTCTCGGTCCCTCTTTCCCCCTAGCACAACCCCACACCCCATACTTCACCATCAAAGACCTTATAGGCCTACCCATTAAACTACTCTTTCACTTTCCTCGTCCTACACTCTCATCAGCTGTACCATTCGAAGTAGACCCTCTCCAGCTCACCCTTCGTCCCCATCCATGGGCCAGAGCATCTCAAGTTCAAGGTAGAACCCTCACCCCGGTCTTCATCTCTTCAGAGGACCGAATGATTGGCCTACCAGACCGCCCTGCAATCCCATCATATAGGTTCTCACACGGACTCTTACCCTTGACCAAAGCCTACCACCGCCTCCTCCAGCAACATAAACTCACTCCATCATATGAGATGAACTGGAGCGACAAATTTCCTGGCACTCACTTTGATTGGCGCGCTATTCGGGCGAAACTTTATTTCCTCCCCCTCGACCTCCGCCCTAAAGATGTGCAGACCAAGATTCTATTTCGCTCCTTACCAGTCGCCAGCCGCACCCGTTATCGTCGTAATGGAACAAGCTCCTGCCCGTTCTGCGGCGAAGAGGAAACAATAGAACACTGTTTCCTCTTCTGCCGTAGATTACACCCTCTCCGCCAACGAATGGAGACCTTTTTCAACGCACTCTTCCCCAATACTCCCCTTACGACCCCGGAATTACTTCTAGGTCCCATAAAGCCCAAAGTCTTTAATGATGCCTGGTTTATCTTCCGTGCTACCCTGTTCCACCTTATATGGCAAGAACGCTGGGCAGACCCAACCTCCTCCCCTTCTGTGAAGATCATTGCCACATTTGTGACAGCCTTCCAAAAGCACATATGGCTCGTTTGCACACTGCTGTCTAGAAATAACTCAAGGCGCACACGTGCAAAACTCAAAGCTGTGGAAGACGACTTCGCCTCGGCCCTCATCTCTAATTTCCTTCTCCACAACAAAGACTGCCGGCTATCTCTAAGCTCCCGTTTCACCCTGTGGTGGAAGCATCCTGACCTTTACCCTCCGCCGTGATATCCAGACCTGGGGGGCCGGGTTCAACCCCCGGGCTTATTTGGTGCTGAGGTAGCCCCCCCGCCTCAGTCGGTTACGACCAGGGGCACAAAAAAAAACAAGTTGAAAAGGTTGCACATTTAGGGTGCAACGGGTTACATAGTAATCATGAACCGTATACATATATAAATGAAATGTGAAGGTAACGTGAAATTCATGTTCTTCAATAAATAAGAATTCTATTATGGTGTTATTATATTTGCATTCCAATGTGGAGGAAGGATTTTGTATGTAGTGGTACCGATTCATGTATGGAAGTTTAGTTGTCTCATGAGTTGGTTTTATGTGATGATTTGAAAGTTGAGAGGTCCTATGTACATCTATGTCTATGACTATATACATCTATGTCTATGACTCTGTACATCTATGTCTATGACTATGTACATCTAAGTCCATATCTATATTTACATCCAATTTTCATCTATACTATACATCTGTATATCTCGATATCCATTCGTATATCTTTATTGATTTATTTAAACATCTATCGTTATCTATGTCTATGTAAAAACCTTTGTAATATGTTGATTTTCACTTGTATACTGATAGAACCATTATGTCCATTTTTGTGTATGGTGTCTTCGGGTTCCGAACCTTCTTTCATTTGTCCCCACCCATTTATGTCTGTTTGAGAGGAGGCAAATAAAACTATGAAGTACGGCTTAACAACGCCGATAGCATTTTGTGGCGGCTGCACCATATGTAGACGTCGTGAGTCGGACGCAGGTTACGTGCATGAGAGGACGATGCCAGAGACACTCTCGTTCTCCTTTGTTATGCGCTGATTCCCTCCGTCCGTGAATGCTGTCTCTCAAGAGGAGTATGATGGGCAGCAGCAGCAGCACAAGCCACAACAACGGCGGCAGCAGAAGTTGGGACAGCGACAGTAGAAGCAGCGGCAACGGCGCCTTAAACAGCGGCGGCAGCAGCGGTGGCGAGTGCGCAGCAGAGGGATGAAGAGGAGACCCCCCAAGTGTGAGCATGAGAACATGAGAGGGTGATGACGTGGGAACGTGTGGTCGTGAAAGCATGAGAGTGTGAATACTGCTTCTGCTGCTAGTCCCTCTGCTGCTGCTATTGCTGCCATGAATGTTGCTGCCGTTGCAGCCACTGCCTCTGCCATAGTTGCTACCGGTGCCACTGCTACCCGGTTGATGCTGATGCAGCTACTACTTCTGCTGCTCGTGTCGTTGCGTGAGAGGTGGCACTGAGGCGCAGCCATGGATGTTGGCTTCGTTGCTTCTGCATGGGGAGGTGGCGAAAGCAGTATCAGCATCATCTGAATTCATGTGGCTCCAGTGCGATGTGGTGTTGCATCAACATAATAGTAGTTTTAATGGAGATTTTCAATTCTGTTTGGTTTCTTCCTAATGGATTGATCTGTGGTTTATCGTTTCTGCATTTTAATGTCTAGTCTGACGCTGGTTCTTATTTGTGCCTCAAGCACTGCTTCTGTTTATGATAGTTCATCACTAATGTTTATGTTTGTCTATCCTTCCTGGTCATTAATTCTTATTCTGCATTGTTACGAAGGGATGTGTAGACGTGGCAGTGCGTGGGGGGTCGTGAATCTGTCAAACTTTCACGTACACGGTGCAGGACATGGATAACAACAACCATCAGAATGGCTTGGCATATGTGGGATGGGGTACTGCCGTTGCGGACCCTGTTGCGGCACATCGAGCATGGGTCGCCTTGAAGGAGCGGTGGGACTCCAATATGGCACGTCACCGAGAGTTGGGTTATGTAGAACCACCATGGTTTCCATCTCCTGTGACTCCAGAGTTCATGGCTTGGAACTTGGGAGTGCGCATGCCCAGTAGCAGGCCACCGAACTGTCCTGATCCATGGGAGCCGTGGATATGGACTGAACCACCGAGTCCGTAGTGGGCATCTCTTGATGAAAGTATGGGCATAGAAATTGTATTGCATTGACAATCCAGGATAAGCAAGAATTATGAATGCATGGTGTAATGTAGTGTTTTGGTCAGTTGCTTTGTACCTGCTCATTTCATATCTGTACAGCACCTTGCACAAAAACTGCGTAAAGACTCAATTGTCAATAGCCTCAATCAGACATTCAATTGCTTGACTAATCAGTTGCCAAATGCTCGATATGCTGCTGTACTAAAATGTTGAAGTATAGAGGAAGCAATGTACATGCAATTATCTACCTATTTGTATTAGTCTGAAAGTGGAATATACAACGGGGTGATGTGCTAACCAAGTCCCAAATGTGCAGTTATTCATATCTGATGGTTGAATGATGTAGATGCAAGACGTGATCAATGAAGGTGCAGAGTGATAAAGAGCGTAAAGTACAATGCAGTAAGCAAAACCTGAAATGTGAAGGATATAATTTTTGGTATTTGTTAACCATTAAAGTAAAAGATGTGTTGCTCGTGTTAAGTTGTGAAGTACAGAATTTGGCAATTGTGGTTAGTCATTATGACACATTTTTGTATACAGATGAACGACGTACAATTGAGAGCAAGTAGTAGGACATTCAAGGTAACATCATATGTCCATGTTTTCAAAAACCAGATGGCTTCTTAATGATTTCCAAAAACACCTGCCTGCGATCACAGTCTACAAGACAATATTTCCATTCGGCATGCCTTGATCGAAATGCCAATTTTCTGACTTTGATATTTGAAAGTTTAGT
Organism: Penium margaritaceum; assembly: GCA_023375785.1. Taxonomy (NCBI): domain Eukaryota; kingdom Viridiplantae; phylum Streptophyta; class Zygnematophyceae; order Desmidiales; family Peniaceae; genus Penium; species Penium margaritaceum. The sequence goes on from SZWC01001917.1 coordinate 155,166, forward strand.
CTCTGTCACCACCCACATGTATGAATCATCCTTGGAAACTCCATGTGTGGACTGCTTAGTGCACATGTACTAGAACTGAGCATGTCTCACATCAAGTGTGTGTCAAAGCGTGTCCATTGTATCACTGTAGTTGTTGATGTCTATATCTATATATATACCCATGTTTTATACCTATATGTATGTGGATATTGATATGTACATCTATGTACAACTTAATCTCTAGGATATTATAAATTTATTCAAAAAAATCATCAAATTGGTTTTATTTATGATATTTATCCTCTTCGTCACATAATCATGAAGGTGAGAGTGTCATTGTATTGGCTTTTGACAAATCATTTTTATCTGATTGCAAATTTTGTACTTGTGAAACAGTTTTCCCTTTTGTACTTCAAATAGCTATGTTTTTGCGTAAAATTCCATTATATTAGTTTGCCACATCTTGTCACAGTTACACCCGCTTGGGCAAGACAACTCGAATGAAATTCTTGTCTCCGTTATGTGTTCACATCTAAATGGTGTCGGAGTGGGCAATGGCCATATCAACTTAGACGCCGATGATTCAGGTGTCACTGGCTATGTGTCCTTTTGCGGTTAGTGGTCCCTGCTGCTATTGCTACGAGCGTCGTTTGACATGTCATCCAATACAAGAAGTTCGTATCGGGTCCACATGAAATTTAGTGCAGCATGAATGAAAACAACGATGAAGTGGAATGCATTTAAAAATGTGGTCTGTTTTCGAGAACACACCTCCAAATCCCATGTTAGATTTGTTTGCAAAGCGAATGTTTCAACCTCAACTGGAATCCAATGTCAAATCTACTCTCTGTGTATAATGCGCGTCCTTCACGATGGACGGTTGCTGTCGAACGGGTTCTGCGGATTGCGATTGGTGTATAATCGTGCCTCGTGGACTCGTACGTCCTGCCATTGATGGCAGTCATTCACGAAGTCATCAAAAAACTTAGCGGTTAATCGCCTGAATGTTCGGCGTATATGAATCGTCCATCTATGTACATTGAATTATGACACCGTGGCATGCTACGTACTCAGTGGAAAGAGCGGTAGGTACATGAATGAATGAGGATGCAAGTAGGTTTGGATTGTCAATGTATAAATATGTTACGTTGCCAACAACGTTTGGTTGATTTGTTAGACAGCTGAAAAAACTGTCTGCCCTTGGATACGTTCATCCACAGTTACCGCATGATTGACATTTTGTGGAGTAATGTATCCCGATACCTGGATACTTGTACATAATGAAATAAGGGAAGGCAGTTTCCATCCCGCGTTTGACGACCCTAACATAAATTATCTCGCGGAAAAACCAGTCTTAGAAGCATCTCGCGATCGAGCGCGTTGACATCTGAAAGTTGTCAAAACTTCCACGAAGTTTCCTTATATGCCCGTAGACACAAAATTTCCAGGCCACGAACTTGACTTCAATGAAGGCAACCGGAACGTGAAAGAGATAAAATGTCACACAAATGGGACAATTGCTTCGTTAGTGACGAGTGCGAAACTTTATGGTCTTAGGTGATTCGACTCGTAACTAATTAACAATACTGGTTCTTCACAAAACATATTTGCAGTCAGTAGCCCCAGTCTCCGCGGGGCCGTTCTAATTTTTTTCACTGACCAATTCGAAATGAACCTGCTGGCCTCGAAATTCCACAGAAGATTTTCCTGATCCGAACATGTTATACTGAAGAATTAAATGTAAAAATTATGTTGTCAGTCAATTATGTGTCCGAACTGTTGTCAAATTCATGCGACGAAAACGTTTTGCACACACACCATACATCAATCTAGGTTTATCTAATAAGACATTTTGCCTCATCAGAAAAAAAAAACGAATCACGCCTTAAACTATGTAATGATTAAGTTGTAGAAAGTAAAATTACTGTTCCAAATGTGTTTTCAATATGGAGGAAGTTCAAAGCTTTTGTTCATGTTGATAAAAACATAAGAAGGAAGAAAGAATGCAAATATTTATCTTAATGATAGAACTTTTCTGATGTTTCATACAACTAACAGTGCTATTGTTATGACTTCTGGATAAATGATGAAATTGAAACATTTTATCAATTTCAATTTATAGTTCATTTCTTGTAGAAAATGTTGAACCGAGGTGAAAACTATGATACGGATGGCTTAAGAAGCTTTATATCCACAAACATGTAATTGAATTCCATTTCACGTTTTTAAGAACGTACACAAAGTCATTCACGGAATTACTCATATTAAAACATATTGTTTTGATTGGTTTTTGTAATTAATTCTTCATCCATCCTTTCCTTTTTGCAAAGGAATTCAATGAATATAAATATTTCAAACATATTTAAATTTCATTACTCATCTTGAATCCATAACCATAGCAATGGTATTTTTATGAATAATCACAAAAATTTTATCCTTAAGATAGTGTTTTGCACTATTTCTTTCTTTTCATCTTTTTATATATATGAAAACGTCTTTGAATTTCCTCCATGTTGAAAACAACGTTAGAAGAGAAATATTTCTCTTTAAAACATGAACAGAAAATAGTGTCGATTAATATACCATTTCACTATTTTGTAACTTTATGAAGGCCAAAAATGTTATTTGAGGTGAAATTTAACTTCTTTTCTTTTGTAGGATTTTTATTCGTAGAATAACAGTGAAAACATTTCCTTTTTTTCATTCTTTATCCATTATCATTGAAGCTACAAAATAATTGAAAACTCTCCTAGACTTATAATGAAATGAAAAATGTTTTTCTTGTTTTCATTTGTTTCATTTTTTACTTATCACTTCATTTGATACGTGATTCGTTTTATTTTCATGAGGCAAAATGTCTTATTATGTAGACCTAGATTGATGTATGGTGTCTGTGCAAAATGTTTTTGTTGCATGATTTTGACATATTATTCCTCAGTAGAACATGTTCGGATTAGGAAAAATCTTCTGTGTAAGTTCGACGACAGAAGGTCGATCTAAAATTGGTTGGTGAAAAAAATTAGAGCATCCGCGCGGAGACTAGGGCTAGTTCAGCAAATAAGTTTTGTGAAGAACCAGTATTGTTAAAAAGTTGCGAGTCGAATCACCTAAAACAATAAAGTTTCGCACTCGTTACTAACGAAGCAATTATCCCCTCAAAAATTTATGGCACAGACAATAGGGCGTCAATAAGGGCCAAAAGAAGAGAAAAAGTGATTGTTTTATATGGTTACAAAACAAAGAACGTGAATATATCTTGAAAGCCACAACCGGGAGGCTGCCCAAATTTCGATCATAAAGTTAAGGTTAGATATATTTGGGTCTGTAAAAGGATAAAAATTACTGTGTGGTTTCGTAATTTGTTATCATTCTACTAAGGATATTTGCGACCTAATTTGTGTCGTATACACTTGGCAGGATTATTCCATCAATTTTACACATCTGGTTATATTTGTGTGGTTAGACGAGTTGTAACCTAGCTAAGTTGTGGTAGGTGCGTCGCCTGCGCTCCTTTCTGTTCACCGTGCCTTGGTGGCAGAGACTCCGCTGGTTCTGCTTGGAGGACTGTGCCGTGCATCGAGAAGCAGGTTGTCTCTGGAGCTTCGCGACGAAAGTTACCACAGGTAATGTAGCTGTGGTGTTGGTGTCAAGAGGTCGTGTCCACAGGAGGAGCCATGCATTCCTCTTATCACGGCAGTTCTGTTTGCAGGTTACAGCGTTAACCTACATTGCCGACTTGAGTGGATGTGACGACATTCCAGGACACGCTGCGCTTTCCTGGTATGTTGTTCATTCTAAACCGTGTAATGTAGTGGGGTGGTAGCGTGTTTGTGTTGTCATTTCACAAGTACTGTTACGTGAATGACATATGAACAGCAGTCAATGGCACCAACGTCCGTCTGTATGTCTGAGACCAAAGTGTCATCAGAAGGGACACAGGAATCAAGGTTTGTTAACAAGGTAGTGCCTGTGCTTGTCAGTCTGCTGGCCAATCCACTGTTGCTGTGTAAGTATGCTTCTCTCTGTTCTAATCTGATAAGACACATGTGGGAATGTTGACTTGTCTGTGCAGGACAAGTCTGCCATTCAGTGGAGAAGCTAGTGTTAGGATCAAGTTGGTCGCGTTAACACTATATACACAGTTCTTTGAAACACGTTTGTGTAAGTCACACATTGCACCGTGTGATAGCCTCTTCCATTGTATGCAACCTGTTATCCCATTACCAGTTGTTTTCTAATTATATTTCCATAACATATCCTGCGCAGGCAAGTTCACTTCTCCCAGATTTCGAGCCTTTTTTTCCCAAGACTCTGGCCAGTTGTCAACGTAAACCATATCCTACAACAATTCCAGCGTAAGTATCGCAATCAGCCATACATTCCTCTCTAGCCATGTAATTGCTGTGTTAGTGATTAACATGACGACAAATAGTATATTTGTCCTACATCACTGAATGCAGGACCCACATCAACAAGCATCAACATTCGTTTCTGGTGTGGTGAAAGAAGGGGCGACGTGGTGCGATGGCCACGTTCAGGGCGCCACCAAGACGGGAGCATATCACAGTCCCACATGGATCAGACAGTGATTCATTAATGTTTGTGATGAAGAAAATTCAATGTGTATTTGATGGTAACTCTTTGTTCAGAACTATGTCCTTGCACATGTTTAACACTGAAGACCGCCATGAAGAGGCAAGGTCAATGGTAGCTACGTTTGGAGGGCATCACATTGCTTC
>SZWC01001917.1:169134-186637 GCA_023375785.1 Penium margaritaceum
GATTATAGTCCCTGTACACTCACACAATACATTTTGCTGAGGGAGGACCTGAAAGAGCTACAGTCACAGGACATCAAGCCCAGACATACCTCTTCCAAGGAAGAACGGCTCAGATGATGAAGACTGCAACACCAGAAGACCGTGACGCAATTGTTGCTGCAGCAGAGCAAGCAATTGACGGTCTTTGGCTACGGACCATAGTACGTATAATGACTTTGCCAACTGATGAATCCGACAGCAACAGTGCCTAATGTTCAATCCATGTGAACTGTAGATTCAAGTGAACAGTGGACCAGTGAACCAAACTTACGAAATACTTGAAGTGCACCCGCCAGTGCGCGGGGACAAGGTAAACACCATCACTTAATTTCCATGTGTTATGCATCCTATATGATACATGTATAACAACACAATGTTCTACCCTAGCAGCAACGCACTACATCTCCCACAAGGTCTCGCTTCACAACCCCACCACCATACTCTGCAAGCCCAGCACCGTCAAGTGTAAGTAACTGTAGTCAAATGTGATGCAAATATTTGTGCCACAAATCATATTAACAACAATCACCTGTCTCCTAACATCTCCATTTTGCTGTCCAATATTGACTACAGGTTGGCCCCACAAATGATCAGGATTCTCCAATGAAAAACCTATCAACATCATTGGAGGGTTGTATGACATCGCCAGCAAAATCTTCAACAGATCTACCTACAGATGGAGACCAATCTTGAACGACAACTCATTTACATACCATATATCTACAACTTACTGTTTTCAATGACCCTCTGATTTCCAAATGACCAACCACTTTGACCATTGATCAACGATTACAACTACATTCAAGCTGATGCACAGGTTACTTCCCACTTTCATGAACACAGTATTTCATGGAATCTACATCTGCAGACGAAGCAAGCCTTTCATTGGCAACAAGATCTCTAATAGTCAAGTTGCAAATTATTGCACACCATACATCTGTGGCGACTCCATCCATGCAGTCATGCATCCAGCTGTGAAGCACTATTGTTGTTGACATGCATAAGATAGGATATCGTCAAGTTCCAGTGACCCGTATTGAGTCCCTAGAATGTGGTGTTGGGGTACATTGGGAATCCCTACTGGCCATAGCCACCTCGCGGTTCCGGAAGGGTGCCCCTTTGAAGAACCAACCACGTCGTCGTGGTTTGAGTGGGTGTCGGTTCAGTCTGCACTAGATGCATTGCATTGTTGAAGCACCGATGGCCGTTGATGTGTTTCGTCGTATAGCCATGCATGATACGTCGTGGTCAGTTTGGTGTGTCGTTGCGTCTAGCTACGTAGAGTAAAGTGAGTCTAGTTTGTGGTAGGCATTTCTCATTCACTCCCACTTGCACATCATTGTATACAACATCAACCACTGATCATCTCTTGACAATACCAATATGATTACCAACTTTTGACATGACCAAATTGACAGATTTGATGACCCAGCCTATCTTTGGCGACTCAATCCATGCACACATCCATACCATATGTGTACCACTTTTGTCGTTGACAAACATAAGATAGGATGTCGTCAAGTTCCTGTGACCCGTATTGAGTCCCTAGCATGTGGTGTTGGGGTACATTGGGAATCCTGACTGGCCATAGCCACCCCGCGGTTCCGGAAGGGTGCCCCTTTGAAGAACCAACCACGTCGTCGTGGTTTGAGTGGGTGTCGATTCAGTCTGCACTAGATGCATTGCATTGTTGAAGCACTGATGGCAGTTGATGTGTTTCGTCGTATAGCCATGCATGATACGTCGTGGTCAGTTTGGTGTGTCGTTGGGTCTAGCTACGTAGAGTGAAGTGAGTCTAGTTTGTGGTAGGCATTTCTCATTCACTCCCACTTGCACACTATTGTATACAACATCAACCACTGATCATCTCTTGACAATACCAATATGATTACCAACTTTTGACATGACCCAATTCACAGATTCGATGACCCAACATATCTTTGGCGACACGTCCCATGCACACATCCATACCATATGTGTACCACTTTTGTCGTTGACAAACATAAGATAGGATGTCGTCAAGTTCCTGTGACCCGTATTGAGTCCCTAGCATGTGCTGTTGGGGTACATTGGGAATCCTGACTGGCCATAGCCACCCCGCGGTTCCGGAAGGGTGCCCCTTTGAAGAACCAACCACGTCGTCGTGGTTTGAGTGGGTGTCGGTTCAGTCTGCACTATATGCATTGCATTGTTGAAGCACCGATGGCCGTTGATGTGTTTCATCGTATAACCATGCATGATACGTCGTGGTCAGTTTGGTGTGTCGTTGCGTCTAGCTACGTAGAGTAAAGTGAGTCTAGTTTGTGGTAGGCATTTCTCATTCACTCCCACTTGCACACCATTGTATACAACATCAACCACTGATCATCTCTTGACAATACCAATATGATTACCAACTTTTGACATGACCCAATTGACAGATTCGATGACCCAACATATCTTTGGCGACACGTCCCATGCACACATCCATACCATATGTGTACCACTTTTGTCGTTGACAAACATAAGATAGGATGTCGTCAAGTTCCTGTGACCCGTATTGAGTCCCTAGCATGTGGTGTTGGGGTACATTGGGAATCCTGACTGGCCATAGCCACCCCGCGGTTCCGGAAGGGTGCCCCTTTGAAGAACCAACCACGTCGTCGTGGTTTGAGTGGGTGTCGGTTCAGTCTGCACTAGATGCATTGCATTGTTGAAGCACCGATGGCCGTTGATGTGTTTCATCGTCTAGCCATGCATGATACTTCGTGGTCATTTTGGTGTGTCGTTGGGTCTAGCTACGTTGAGTTAGTCTAGTTTGTGATAGGTGTTTCTCATTCACTCCTATGTGCACATAAATGCATACAACACCAACCACTGATCATCTCTAGACAATGCCAACATGATTACCTACTTTGGAAATGACCCAATTGACAGGTTTGATGAGTCAGTTTGATCAGTCAACAACTTTGACCAGTCATGTCCATCTCATCAATAGACAATGCCAACATGATCAACTTCACTCGCATAAGGTAAGCAAGGTAAGGAGGTAAGTGCTGTCTTCAAATGCTCCTTTTCAGTCAATATGATGCTTAGAAGCATCGACCCAACAACCCAAGCTGGTTGTTTGATGGCAAGTTAGTCAACGCCATAGAAGTAGTGCAATTACATTTAGGGTGTAAAGATGTATTATGAAGGAATTAAAACACTTGGTTACACTCTACACTTACAAAGCACAATCAGGGTAGTAGACATCTACATTTACCTATGTATAAATGCGGGTAAATGTAGACACAATACCAATCAATTACATTTGGACATTCTAGTTTGACCCAATAGGATTTGTTTTAACCATACTAGACGTAAGATGCATAATGGAATTATAAGCACATTAGACATATTAAGCATATAGACACACTCAGACAACTAGGTTACTTGTAGATTAGCATTTAGACATAACCATATAGGATGTAATGTACCCACAGTAGATAACATATTACAGTTATAAGCATATTAGACATTTAAGTATATAGAAACACTTATATCACCACATACATGCATATTGACATTTTAGTCATACCCATTATGATGTAATTAGAGATAGTACAAACAAGTAGCATACTATACGTAAAAGCATATTAGACATATGAGGCATATTGACACACAAATACACTACATCACATACATACATACATACATTTTACTACTATATAAGCACAGCTTTGTATCAACACTATGAGCATAATGACCATTATGCCATCGTAAATATGGTTCCATCATAAAGCGTGTACCAAAATCATATACCAAGATAAGACGCCTTTTGCCACATTGACGAAAAATATTTATCCTACAGTGGCCACAATTATATTATACAACAATGTACACATACAGAATGAAGATCCTTCGTGCTTAATTACAATAATCACCGAGTTGCAAACATGGGAAAATAAATGCCATAAAGAAGAATTCATAACAGAAACAGCTCCAAATAATATACATCGGATAATAACAAATCAAGTACGCGATACATTTATACCTCTTCTTTGAACTTCGTGACAAACACTTGCAAAAATAGACACATTAATACAATAGTACTCAGTTTAAGATTGTGCTACAAAGACCAAAACCCTACAAAGCAACGAAGTTTACAATGAAGACACTTTGTCACCCAAATTTACACTGATCGTTAATATGTACGTCTACACTTCAGATACATTACATGTATATACCTCAATTGACAACTTTCTTGAAAACATAACACAGAAAGAAATAGTTCATACATTCATACAAACATAACGATAGATAAGTAACACATTTTGTGATGAGAAATTCACTTACAAATCAGCATGACGTTTACTCTTTATTACACCATAGTACAACCTGGTTTGTCTTCACTTCCCGGGATGACGTCGTCGATTGTCTTGTTGGTCGATACGCGGAACGAGCGAGCCACAAGAAAATAGAAGCGTTAGAAAAAAACAAGAGGCAGGTGTTGCACGCAAAGCGTGCATAGGGTTACATAGTAACCAAGCAAAAGTATTCATATTAATATCTCTTAAGATGCCAAATAACTATCCACAATCTGGACCACATCATGGAAGGTTTTCCATGAGACTTTACCTCGTCCGGGGAAGCCAAAACTAGTTGTAAATGGACTGCCAAACTTTCACCCACATTTGTTCAAACTATTTTTTCCGTTCGCCCATGTGTGCTCTTAAACATTGTGTATGGTTTGGACTAACTCTTCCTAAATTATTTCAAGTTATGCTAGATTTACTCCAGCTTGTGTGTATGTAAAAGATAAAAAAACACAACCAAAAGTTGAACGAATGCGCTTAACGATAAAGTATTATGTATAACAAATCACCAACATATTGAAGAAGAACCTCAAAGGGAATTTCTTCTCGTTTTTTATTAATTTTGTTTATCGATTAATTTATTTAAATGAGATTTATTTGTCTTGTATTGTGAACATGCGAGTTTCACACGTCTATTATGAACTTCACAAAAAAGTTTACCTTTGACAAATTTGGATGCATATTGAATGTTTCAATATGTTATGAAGAATAATATGACGTAATTATAGGCAGAAATTGATTTATTTACCTACTTTTATGACGGTGGTTAAATTTCTTTTCTTTCAATTGCATTTGACCCTGTTTGAAGCCGGGTTCACGAGCCTCAAGACCAGTTCCGTGAAAAAGGACGGCGAGGCCGAGGAGGAGCGATCCAACGTATAGTCCTTACCCCTATGTATTCGTGTCGGACTGGTCGTTCCGTACTATCCGGGGTCTATCCGGACATCTAGGTTGATGTCCGTGATTTTTTTATTCTAGCCCGACCCTGCGTACGTGTCCGCGGACGTGAGGGGCAATACAGTCCGACACATTCTTGCAATCTGATTGGTGGATGTGTTAGAAAAATGGCCGATCCACCAATCACGATTTTCTTGCAGAATCGTTTGGCCACGAACCGATTGTAATAGGTTACTATGTAACCCAAAGGGCTCGTACCAGACTTGCCGGAGTCCGGTGCGGCAGGGAATTTTGTCGCGGGAAAGTCCTCCGGCGAAGGGTCAACACTCTCCGAAATTTTGGCAAGGACTGTGACGATCGGTCAACGGCTAGCAAAAAATGTGCGAGCAGTGGTTTGAAGCGCGAGAAAAGAAGCGCGTTCTCAACAGTCGCCGCAATCCGCCGCAAAGCAGTGTGCTTTGCGGCGGGCGTTCTGATTGGCTCGCGCAACATCCCCCAAGTTCTCCGGCCTGCCGCAGCTGCCGCATTGCCACTTTTTCGTGTCAATGCGGCGAGACAGGGGGTTCTGCGGCAAACTTTTGAAATTCTGTGGTAATACGGTATTCAAGTAAGTAAACGGCCCGATGTCCACGATCTTGTTTTAGTTCATTTCGCTAAACTTTGAACGTTCGAATCCGGTCGCGACGGTTTTGGCAGGTCAACGGTTCCTGCCGCATGCGGCAGATAAGCCTGAAAGGGGGTCCCGTTTCTTCGAAATTACCGGAAAACCTCCACGGCAGGGTCCGCGGGGGTCCTTGCGGCAGGTTCTGCGGCAGACCCTAAACCCCCGCCATCTCTGCCGCACCGGACTCCGGCGAGTCTGGTACGAGCCCAAAAAGTGATAGCAATAAGGTTACTATGTGACCCAAAAAAAAACCAGTAAAACGTCTGCACTCAGTACACGTATCATCCAGTGGACGCCACCTTCTCATGTCGTTTGAATTTTCGCTCCCGTGCCACGTCTGCACACTTTCAACAAGTTTCAGCCTGACGCGTGCTGCAAATGGCTTGTCGATGCGCTCATCCTGAGGGGGTAGAAGGCTTTCGACTTCCCGCCACAAAAAAACTTCTTTGGTCTGTTGCTCCATCAGCGAAGGGCTCTGCATATTCTCAGATGATTCGAAAATCAACTTATTTCTCTAGTTGTGCGTTAACATAAACGTATGTGAAATCTGTGGCCCAAATCTCCGAATGCCTAAATCCTCACTTTATCACCAACAGTTAAAGTATCTTCGATTTGGACTCGGTCCAAGTGATTAGATCTTTCTCTGCACAGAATATTTACCAAGAGAATCCTAGGTCGAAATCTTTCTTTACGTTACAGAAACGTTTTAAAGGCAAACATCAACCCAACATAGGTATAATTAGCACCAATGACCACTTCGTAAGAAACAATATGGTTCACCATTCATATTATTCCCTAAAAGAGGAAAGAAACAAAAACGAAAACATAAACTATATTCGCTTCATTCCATAAAAATACTGAAATTTAAAATAAAATGAGAATTCCAGCATGCTTTTTAAGAACTCAAAAAATATTCTATGTTAAAAAAAGAAAACAAATATGTTTACCGGTATCTAAAATAACTATAAGTAAATAAAGAATATTTTTTAGGATGGAAAAACGTGTAACAAAATAAATGGGGTAGATGAAGCTTTTACCACTAAAATACTACAATTCAAAGGCAAATATGTAATCGAAGTGAAAATAGTATGATAATTTTTCATTTAAATGAAAATATTACATGCAAATATTATCTTGAATTGTTCAATTTTGTATTTCATGTTTTTTCAGAGTCAAAACCGATTTTTTATGCCTTCATTAATGAATAAGTTCTATAAGGGCTAAATTTTGGGGATACAAAATGCTTTAGAATTCCGTACCAATTGCACAATGAAGGAAATAATTGTTTTTACAAATTTATAACATTTTCAATCATAATGTTCCCATAACTTCAACCAAATATAGACTTTTCATGAATCAAGACGTCTAAACGTAGTTTGAATTTTAAATGACACATTATTGCACACAAATATACATGATTTAGAAATATCTTTTAATGAAAATTTTAAACGTATTTCTCTACAAAATATGGATAAATTAATGTTTTTTCTAATATATAAGAAATGTATGAATCCCATGATTAAAAACATTGAAAACTTGTTTTCATATATCATCCACAATTTCTACCGTTATTTATTCTATTCATTTTTCCATTATATTTAATAATGCACTATTTCATTCAAAACCTTCACTCTTATATTTAATATTAGATTATTTTTTTACATGCATTATAATTTACATGTCTTCAGGTAGACATGCTTTCATCGTAATATTTTAAAAAACATACACCAAGTAGTAAAATTATGAAAACCAGCTGTAGCTTGCCGCAATGAAGTGAAGATGATTTATTTTCTCCTTTTTTAGGATTTCCTTGGTTAGAAAGGGAAATAATTCCATAAATTGTCCTTTCAATAAACCAAACAAGAAGACTAACTTAACTTAGATTAAGATTAGGTTGGCTTTAAGAATGTTTTGTATTACATTCTAGAGAAAGAATTGTTCTTATAAACATGTTGAGCCTAGGAAATGTTTCACATATTTATTTGAAAATAAAATGAATACTAACATGTCTCTAGTGCGAAATTCAGGATTGATCTCTTGTAGATCACGACTACATACTCTTAAAAAGGTTTGTTTCTAGACAAGCAATGCAAATAAGTTGCAAGTCGAGACACCCAAGAAGAAAACATATAAAACCCTCGTGTAATGAAGCAATTGCCACAAACTTTTGATTAGCCACTTTCTTCTCTTCCCTTCACATTCTCTCTATATCAGTGCCCATATTTCCGCAACCGAGGGGTAAAGGGTACCACTTTTGCCTTTTGCATCGAGCAGAGCACGGCAAGTATTCTCCCAAGAAAAATGTAATTATTGTAGTTGAATACATCAAATGACATTTGTCTACTTAAAGGTCTTCTAAATACTTACCATTAAAGTCCTAAGATATTCAACTTGATTTATAATCACCTCTCCATCCTAGTAAACTTTCCAATACGTCACATATGATCATATATTCTTAAAGTAACACCTTTATCGTTCTTTGATTGCACTATCCGCCCTCCCCGGCAAAGAAACGTATGGAGGCATCTTCCATTCATGGGTTATATTTAAATGCCGATAGAGTGCATGGAATTTCTTTACTTGTTGCGATGTTTTACATCAATTGAGTTGAACAAGGTCTTAGCACTAATTACGTTTAAGCTAGTTTATGTCAATGTTTAGAGCGTGTATTCCTTTCTCTATGCATTCATCACACCATGACATTTTTGTATTCTTAGAGGAAAATACGTGGACTTATTAAACATATTCAAAGCATTCACTTACTTTGACTTGTGTGCATGTTAACTCCACCAATAAATCATATGTTATTTCCCTCACCATTCAAGACATTCCCTATCGAAACGTGAAACTACAAATGAAAAAAGCATATATTACAACATGAGAATGAAAGATATGTTGAGATTCATATATTTAAAGCAAAGCTTATACCAAATTAATTCGAATAATGAGGCTAATGGTGATGTTTTTTATTCATTCCAAATCATAAACATATGTGGTTGAGGAAATGGGAGTACCTCAAAATGTTGTACTCGATAAGAAAACAATTTGATGCCTCTTTAATAGTAAAACGTCTAGAACTAGAAAAAACATGATCGAGATAATTTTACTCATATAATATGATTTTGATCTGTTCACCTCATAGTTTTAATACATGAGGTAGAAATTATTTCTTTCAATTATGTGCACCATGTGGCTCTTGACATGTTCGTGCATATGTGAAAAATAGACTAAGGCAAATCACATGATGAGATACTTTTGGTATTACATTATTCAACAATGTAATACCAAAAGGCTGACATCTGATGAATAATTATGTAAAAGAGGATTTCACACGTTTTCCAATCATATGTATGGACATTTCCATGTGAAGATGGAGATATTTAAATCAAATGATCACGTTCATGTTTCTATGGGGTTGATCTGTTTGTATGGGAAAGGATTTAGTTACAGTACAAACAATTTGCTTACATATTGTTAGCTTTCAAATGTAAGATTAAGAATTAAGGCATGAAATAGTTGAGAACCTAATGAAGAAAGAGATATTTATTAGATATAAAACCAATTTAATTCGAAAGAAGGAATAAAAATACCCATAAAAATTTCTTTACCACTATTAAAAGTTACAAAGGCCTATCCATTCAAAACCTTTACTAATTTCACACGTAATAAATTATGTTAAAGTATAGAATGAGATATTTATCACTTATAATAACCCATCAAATACTCAAAGTTAGCCTTATAAGAACTAATAACATTTGCAAAATTGTTGAAGAATAAGAGAATCCACTCAAATGACAACAAATTCAAACTTATTACCTTCATTTAATTTTTATTCAATCTCCCATAACCTTTTGAAAGACTCAATAAAGTTAATCTTGTAATAATTTTGTTTTTGTAATATTATTTATTCATATTATGAAAATAGAAAAACAACTTAATTTGTTTTTAAATGTCTGAAACTAAATTTTCATATGCAAATTGTATTTTTACATTAAAATCACAAATCATTTCATAATACCCGTTTTGAATTATGTATGTTTTGTTAAATTGTTTAGGAGGGAAAAGAGGTCTCTTCATGGAATATACTGCACCCATGCCAATCAAGAGAATATTAACGTGTCTAATGGGCTCACTTGAATTAGAAGGGATGCAATTTGAGGTTTACAACACTTTTAAGAAATGGTTATTAATGGTGTTTTTGGCACAAAACTTTGTCATTATTTTTCATGTCATCTTATGTACAATAGACTATTAATTAAAGATCAATGTTACCATGCACCTACCTCTTTTTGAATTTCCCATTTCATTTGAACTAGTTCAAATGTATCCATTTTTCTATCAACATTATTACTAATATAATTTTCAAAGTTATTTTTGTACCATTTATGGTAAGAAACGGAAAATATTGCTTAATCATTTCCATTACCCACTCGATAGGTTTTCATAACATAATCTCTTAATGAAAAACTATAATAAAGTAACATGGTTAAAGCAAGAATATAAAATCAATTTTATCACATGTTAAGGTCATACTTTTAGGTTATAAATGAAATTTGTAGCACTTTATGGATGGCTTTTTAGATGTAGATTAGCCCTTCACGATATTCTTGAAGCCTTAATAGCTTCTTAGTGGTGAAAGGGAATGGAATATCTTGGTTTAATTTTAATACATTGTTCAATACGAATGTTCTTGAAACGGCCTGTTTATGTCAAATATCTGCATGGAATCATTCCTAAAACGTGGTGTTTATTATTTGATTAAGTCTATTGCAAGGCACGTAACCTAAATTTGTCTTTCTGACTTGGGATTCAAGAAGAATAAGTACATTTCAAATTAAGGCAAGTTGGGATTGAATTACAAAACCATGAGTTCCTTGTAAATTGGTGTAAAGTTCCTAGAAATGCTTCTTCCATAAGGGTAAACGTGTACTTTTAATGCCATGTGTACATCTTTAAGTGGTGGCGATGTTTATGAAGTGGTAAGAATCATAATGCTTTCGTAAAAAGCAAGGAGTTGAGGTAGAGTGAAATTATTTGGTTTAAGTTTGATATCCTTCAAATAAAATTTTTCATTCTTAAAATTCTTGTGTTGTCCATTTAATACTTTATGGAATTTTGATAATGTCCATGATGATTTTTAATAATGCAGCTATGAAAAAGTTCAAGAAGGATCATTGAGTGGGTTGTGATATTTTTGATAAGTTTACGGTATCAAAAGCCAGTTATTATCAAAGTAATTTTTGAAGCTTACCCTAAAAACTTTGATTTCGATTATTGACCCGAAGCATAATTAATTCGACGAGTTTTTTATCAGCTTCAAATTATTTAGGTGGCACGTTTGAAATCGATGAAAGTTGGGGGGTGATACGTTGAATTCGATTATCTTATGGGGACAGTTATTTCTTTTCGACGAATGTCGAAGTCTCGTAATCTTTCGAGCGCGTGTTTTTTGAACGGTCAAATGTCCGTTGATGGTGCGCATACATTCGTGCGTGTCGCGTGGCACGACTGGTCGGTCCCGGTGCAACGGACCGCAGTGCGGGGCAAGGCTCATCCGCGTTCGTGCATGTACTCCTTATTCCCTTTCCTGTCAAACACCTGTCTGCGTCAGTCTGCCCACTCACACTCTATTTGCCACATCAGCAGTCGCACTTCTGCTATGGACCGCTTCCTAGTGAAGGTGTCGTCTGAGGAGAGGACACGCTGGCTTATGGAAGCCCCCCGTCAGGGACCCCCTTCGCGTCCCCCTATGCCCAAGCGTCCTGTTGGACGTCCGCGCAAGCTCACGGCCTTGACCGTGGATGACACCGAGGAGAGGAAGTCGACTCCGGAGGGATATTCCACGTATCCGGAGGCTTCTACCGCACCGACATCCATGCTGTCGCTTCCCTCGAACATTCCCCTTGTCATTGCTGACGCTGGCACACAGCAGCGACTGAACGAGACTCCATGCATGACACGTGAGGAGCTCGTCTTGCCCACCGAGCCTGCACCATCTCCCACGGTGAACCCTGTCCGTCGTCCTCCAACTGCGGCTGAAAAGGGGAAGTGGCGTGTGGACGACACACCGAAGCCAACTCCTTCAACCTCTACTCGCACGAGGCCGCGTTCTACATCGCTCGTCATCTCGGATGGATTGCTTCCATCCGCGCAGACCCCTCACCCATCGCCTGACTTCGGTAAAACAAAAGCCGACAGTCCTCCGGCACCATCCTAGCCACACGTCATCGACGTTTCCTCCACATCCAACGTCAGCTCCGACAACGACAGCAGCAACAGCAGTAGCAGCAGCGGGAGCGACGATGGATAGTCGTCCGATGATTCGACAGACACCGAGTGCCTGCAGCTCTCGATCTCGCAATCGACGACTACGGGCGAGTACGAATAGCCGGCGTGGGCGGTACTGTGATTGGTTTGGAAGTGGGCACTTCCAAACCATCTACAAGGCGTACAAGACATTTGGCACGACGTACGCGGAGGTACAGCATTTGAAGCGGACTTTCCGTACCCCCGACGGGTACTGTGTTTTCGACACACTTGCTGCATCCACCGTTTACGGGTGGTTCGTGGACGGCTCCAAAGTTTTGAAGCCACAGTACGTAGCAGCTGTTATTGCATCCATGGCAGCAGCACCATCAGCACTTGTGAGCAACAAGAAGCGCAAGCATGGGTCTACGGGTAAACGGGCCTGGATGTCGGACAGATCGACAATCCTCTCGAAAATCAAACAGCGTCTGACGGACGCACGCGACGCTGGCCACGCGTTGAACAGCAAAGGCATCCGTAGAGAGATTCGTGGCATCGTTGCGCTCCATGCATCAGACGAGCTGGAGCACATGGGGTTGCGCGGCTTCAGCCGCACATGGGTGTGCAAGTTCATCAGCAAGGAGCTTGGGTGGGCATGGCGATCTGCTACGACAGCTGCACAGAAGGTTCCTGCCGACTGGGAAGAACAGGTTCTCACCATGCATCGCAGCGCGGTGTGCATGGTGACCCTGTATGGCATCACCCCATTCATGGTTCTGAACGCCGACCATACCGGCGTTCAGCTCATGCCTGCCGCCAGCCACACGTACGCCCCTCGGGGTGCCGACGACATCGGCATCGTCGGCATCGAGGACAAAAGACAGGTGACAGCCGTCGTGACGTCATCGATGAACGGCGAACTTCTGCCGATGCAGCTAGTATTCGGTGGTAAAACCACGCGCTGCTTGCCACGTGGCGAGAAAGCCCAGCGATTGGTCGAAGCAGGGTGGGACCTCACTTTCACGCCCACCCATTGGGCGAACGGCGACACCATGAAGCAGTGGGTTTGTAACATTGTCTTGCCATACTACCGTCGGACCTGTCTGGCTCTTGGAGTCCGCGAAGGAGAGGCTCAGGTGCTCCTCGTTCTTGATGTTTGGCGTCCGTAGTGTAGCTTTACTTTCCAGGAGTGGTTGCGGACAAATTTCCCGTACATCCACACCCTCTACATCCCCGCCGGCTGCACATCGAAGGCACAGTCGGCGGACGTAAGCATTATTCGACCGTTAAAAAATAAGCTTGAGTAGATATTCTCGCAGTGGGGCGTGGACCGTTCGGCGGAGGGGGGGAACATGACCATAGGCATGCAGGTGCTCAAGGAAGAATCGTGCGGATGGTTCTTCGATGCGTGGGAGTATTTGCGTGAATCCGAGCCCCTCGTGAAGAACGCCTAGTCGCGCTCCAACTTTCCTCGCGTGTTCGATCCACTTTTCCAGAGGGCAGCGGCACCATTTGCTGGGCGACTGTTGTTCCACTCGGACGTGCCAGAGGAAGATGATTTTGTTGTGTAATGTCCATGTTGTATAAGTGTTCCCCCGTGCAAAAGAAGTCATATCACTCTCTCGCACGTTGTTCACTTGTAGTCTGCTAAAGTGTTTTGTCTTTTACACATAAATGAAGTGCTTACAAGGCTCGTACGTAGCGAACGTGGGAATGAACTGACGAGGAGGTTGTCGAAATGCTTTTGTAGACCACTTAATCCAAATGTACTCTGTTTTGCACCTAGAAACCAATGGTAAAGAACCCAGGATCCTAAAAACTCAAAATGTGGATGTGGTACCTTGATTTCGACTATTTCATTTTGGAATTATTTAGGTAGTACCTATGAATTCGACGAAATTTCGTTTTCGACGAAATTCGATGGAGGGAAAAATAGTTATCATCGAAATCAAAGTTTTTTAGGGTAAGAAAAATGTCAGATTATTTGACATAGTCTGTAACAAATTCGACGGAATCCTTGGCCGACTAGGGTAAAACCGCGGTGCTTGATGGTCTCTGACCCTGAATCCATTCTGTCTAACCGCCTACAGTCCCAGGTGACGTCGCTCGAGCCACGTGGCTCCTTCGAACGGTTGGCATGGCACTACCACACTACACTCCCCACTGCTAGGAGTGAGAGCTGCCTCGACATCTCTGGTAATCCCAACTTGGGATTCGACCCTTGGAGCTCTAATACCAATGTAACGAATTCGACGGAATCCTTGGTTGACCAGGCAAAAACCGCGGTGCTTGAGGGTTTATGACCCTGAAGCCATCCCGTCTAACCGCCCACAGTCCCAGTTGACACCGCTCGAGCCACGTGGCTCCTTCGACCGGTCGGCGTGGCACTGCCACGCTACATAGTCAAAATGCATGATAATGCATGCGAATTGAAAATTATATCATCAAACGGTATGATAATATGTTTTTTATGTAGTTTGTTTTAGATAAACTACAAATTTATCCATTAATGTACATGAAAGTAGAAATTTGTCTAGTGTGTGGACCATAATGAGTAAATTATTAGAAGGAAAAGTAGGAAAGTTTTAGTTACATTATGTCAAAATTTACATTTATAGTTATAACCGATAATGAAAGATAAAATAATTTTCAATCAACAATAACAAGGGTTAGTAAATGATTCTTTGGTTTCATTTATGATTTATACGTTGTTATCTTTGGTTGTAAAGGAATTTCACTCCTGGCACATGTAATCAATCACCAAAAACTCGTTTTATCCTTATTATTTTTATTAAAATTACATCATAAGGGATGTGAAGCATTATTTTGACACGTTTAGTGCATGAACATGGTGTTAGTAAAGAGATCATGCATTTCTTACGATTAGCTTTCTATGCAAGCATTTTATGGGATACTTGATCTTTTGGTTTTTTGCTCACTTAATTATATTTCGTTCCAGCTCGCACCGTGAAAGGATCACTTTAACTCATACTGGAATGCACATTGTCTTTTTTGTTGCATTGACGGTGATCGTCCTTGTCTGGAATGGCATTGTGGTGACAATGTTTGAGACCATCGGGATTTACCGTATACTGTAATTATCACAGTCACTTGGTCATCTTGTGACGGTTCGTTTCTTTCAGACGCCAACCATAGGTTTGGCATGCACACGCGTCCGCTGGAACCGACATAGCGCGCGCACTCATGAAAAGGGAGCGGCAGTGGAGCGGCGTTGCAGCAAGCGCAAGCACAAGCACAAGCACAAGCACAAGCGCAAGCGCCGGCACAAGCGCTGGCACAGGCCGGGGTCACAGGCCATCAGATGGGGTTTAAAAAAAAGCGCGGGAACGAAAAAATTAAATCGGACGGATTATCTGGAGCGATTGACTGGCCATCACGGTCACAGGCCATCAGCCATCGCTGATGGGTAAAAATTCACATCTTTCCCGCCACTAGTTCAATTTTTATTTTAAAATGGGTCAACGGGTAATGCGACTTTCGCCGTCGTGCGAAACAGGCAGGTGTTATCTGATCCGAGGGCGGGTTATTTCATTAAAAATTTCCAGTTTCGCGCGATGAAGACGACGGCCCATCAGCGCCCATCAGCCGAAAGGGTTGAGGCCGGGGTCACAGGCCATCACTGATGGGCTTGAAAATTCGACGACGAAAACCGGCTGATGGCCGGCTGTTCCGGCGCGAAGTTTCATGACGCTAACCGCCCTCGTAGTTGGCTCTAAAGATTTGAAATGTTCGCGCTAACTTTGTCACCGCCACAACTGGTCGTGAAATCGTCTTCGACCGATGGCGTATGACCGTGATGGTGATGGACCGACAGCTCCACCTGGCTGTCAGCGCACGTGACTGCCCATCAACGCCCATCAACCCTTTCGGCTGATGGGCGCTGATGGGCCGTCGTCNAATGGAAGTTGATGAATGCAGTTAATGTGGGTCTTCTTACTCGGGAATCTGGTACTGATGTCCTTGGTCTTTGGGTAGCCGGCAATTTCTTTCTTTCACTCATTCTTTGGGCCTGAACGTGTTCACCTCGAGAGACCAGAATACGCGAACGGGGATAAAGAGAGAGGAAAACGTCGGATGGGAGGAAGGATGAACCGAAATCTGTGAGATGGACAGGTCTACAAGTTTTGATTAAAATGTTAGATTTGAGTTTCGACAAACCTGGGCAGGGTTTGATATTCGAATTTCGACAAATGCCTCCGAGTGTGCGTCCGGGTTTGCCGACCGGCGCCCGATTTGGGCATGCGTCAGCGCACGTGGTTTTCCCCGCGTTTTACTGGATGAAAAGAAATGCCGCGTACCAGGCGGGTACGTTGATTCCCGACGACGCTCCCTCACAGAAAAAAAGCGTCGGAGCGTCGTCGGGCGTCGTCGCCCACATGTGGGGGCGTCGTCGGGTGAGTCGCGTACCATTTCAGTATGTTGCGTTCCGACGACGCCCTGACGTTTGCAACGCCCGGGCGTCGTCGCTGGTACGGTTTTCGAGGGCCCAGGAGGCGACGACGGTTCGGAGCTGCCTCACCACACAACTCAAACTCGGTTCGCTTGCAAATGCTTGGTTCGCAAGCGACCGGCTAAGATGCCTGCGGCCATCATTGATGACGGCCAGTCCGAGCAATGTCCTCCCTACCTTCCCTCGAACTCCACTGAGGGACTAGACTAATACGACAAACACCGCTAGCTTGACCTGACGACGCTTGTGAAGAATTTTTCCTGAACGTTTTCTCCTTGAAAAGTGTCTCAGGGTCTGATTCGCCCATGGATCTACCACACGTGCCAACTCGCTTTGTACAGTAGACACTCGACAGGGACGTCAAGCTCTGAAAATGCAAAGAAAGGACACGAGGCCTCACCAGAAGGTTTTTTCTATCTACCCCCGGTCATGAACTCAAGATCACAAAATATCATACAAGCATATTTTATTGGTGTAACTCTATATAAAACACACGGTTTATGACTAAAATTGCTCTTGAAGGTATCAAAAAAGGTTCTAAAATATATTCATCTAATAATATCTATATATAGATATAGACAAACATGAAGATATACACATAGATGTAGATGTAGATGTATATGTAGACATAGATATAGACGTAGATATAGATATAGATATAGATATGGATATAGATATAGATATAGACAAAGACATAGACATAGATATAGATATAGAGATAGATATAGATATAGATATAGATATAGATATAGATGTAGATATAGATATAGATATAGATATAGATAGATATAGATATAGATATAGATATAGATATAGATGTAGATATAGATATAGATATAGATATAGATA
>SZWC01001917.1:199050-233237 GCA_023375785.1 Penium margaritaceum
CCGCCCTCTCTCCCCCCCTCCCACCCCATCCCCGGCACCTCTGGCTGCTCTCCACCAGATGGGCAGCCGACATGGACATGCTCCATTCCTCCTACAAACTGAGGCCCTGTGCCACAGCAGCATTCGATGGCATGGCATGTCTGCTGCCAACTTCAAGCACGCGCACGTCTCTGTTGGCACGCGCATGCCGGTGTCCCATCCGTCCTTTGTTGATGGATGGGGTGTGGACATGAGCAATCAGCACCCCTTGCGCGTTGAAGCCAGCGTTGGCAGCACCCAAATTCCCCATGTGTTGTACATGCCTGTAAGGCTCGAATGCATGAACGGCAATTTTCAATGGTTCAATTTCATCACGAATGAGTATGCACCATGACATCTGCCAAGAAGCGTGGATCAAGGTTACCAATGCTTTGCCCACCGGGTCAATTTGACGGCAGTCCCAATGTTGTGTGAAGTGAAGAAGCGCATCTTTCACATGAGGGGTGTAACGAGATCTTAGCATGCCCTACTATTCGAGGGAAGGAATAGATATCTCGCATGCAACTCTAGCAAAATCGAGTATGTCGCTATTGCCTCAGATATATGTGAGACTGTTTGGTTGTGCTTCCTTGTCCAACGATTGCATGTTCTCGTTCGTTACGTATTTGTGTCGTTACAACCAAAGCACAAAGGCCATTGCAAAAAACCATGGAATGTATAGTAATTACTAGGCAGTTTCCTAGGTAGATTGTATGAGACGAGGCGGGTGAGCATAGGAGAGCACTAGGCATGCTATGGATGCGGTAAAGCTTGCCTTAGAACTCAAGACACACCAAGAGTGATTAGAGTGGGAGGAGCTAGTGAGCTAAACACCGGTGAGCACGCACCCACAACGAGCACCGCGCTCGGGTGGGCAAGTGTCGCCACCTGGGGGTCAAGCCGACCACTCAGTATTATACCGAGGGCGGTTACTCACCAGTGCACGGCCAAAACCGGCACGGTGGCCCTGTAAGGATTAGCACCCGGGAAATATGCAACTCCCCCAAAACACCCAGAGGCGAGCAAGCATAATGCAGGGCACTTCAGTAAGAATGTACGAACCCTAGCATCTACCGCAACAAGGAATCATAGAGAGTCATGCAATGGCCATGCATGTGCAAGAGGGCGCTCCTGCGTCCAGCAGCAGCTCCATGACGCCAGTGATGTTGTACATACAGCTTACTGTGACCTCTCGGCTGCAGACTCCTGATGAGGCGGAGGGCACGGAAGACAGGGGAGCAGACACGAGCTTGGCGGCTGGCGAGCAGTTGTGATCAGCCGCCGGGTGCACTTGCGCCACCACTACACCTGCTCATATATTGTCCCCATTAAAGCTGGCCTTGTGGATATTTGTGTTTGACTTGCAGTGGCTCGGCGACCTATGTTGGTCCTCCCCGTGAACTTGTGGTACTTTAGAGAGGCATAGGTTAGGTCCAAACTCAGATTGTGTTTGTGTGGGACACAAGGGCATTTGTGCCTCGATGCTTTGGGTGAGCGCCGGCGAGCTCCCTCTTGCCAGTCGACGGGTGGACTCGCTTAACGAGCTCCACCCCGTAGGATCTCACACACTCTCTCACATTTTTGACACTAGCGCGACACACCTCTGTTTGACGTGCCACTTGTTCCAGTCTGTCCACTCTGTGTGTCGCCAGCAGCGGCAGTGGAGCAGCAGCATTGCTAGCGGCGGCAGTGACGACGCTTTGCCGTCATACCTGGTTTGGTCTTCCCTTCCCCCTGCTGGCTGGGCTCCCCTCTAATCCTCGGTTGGGTGGGGGTGGTTCTGGTACACACTTCCGACAGCCAAAGCCCCTACCTGATTTCCCACGCCCACTGGGGCGGGGAAAACGCTGCCGAAAAATTTTCGACAGCGTGGGGGGGCTCCAGCGACGATTTCCAAGCTGAAAACGGCCACTACCAGATTTCCCACGCCCATTGGGGTAGGGGAAACGCTGCCGAAAAAACTCTTCAGAACCGGAGGGGGCTCCATTGGCGAATTCCAGGCTGTAAAAGGCCTCTATATTGAACCCACGCCCACTGGGGCGGGGTAAATGCTGTCGAATTTTTCGACAGCGGGTCTCATCCAACGGCAGTGCAAGCGGCAGTGGTATATGCTTGCGACACTCCAGTTTTCGACATGCCCAAGGATCCACCTGCCGGAGTCGGCAGCACCAGCTCCACTACGGATGTTGGCGTTGCCACCTCCGGTGTGATGGACGGCACGCCGGGCACGACGCGGGACGAATCCTCGTCTAGCCCAGGCGCGCTGGCACGTGGCCTGCGCGAGCTATGAGAGCAGCAGGCTCAGCAGGCTGAACAGACGGCCAAGCAAATGGCAGATCTGTTCAAGCTCTTTCGGGATGCAATTCAGCCACAGCAGCACCAGCAGCAACCTTAGCAACAACAGCAGCCAGAGCAGCAGCAGCAGCAGCAGTTGCAACAACATTAAGAACGTCAGCAGAATCTCCTCCGCGATGCCGTGCTCAAGGGCAAAATGAACGTCGAGAGTGCGGTTGTCGCTGACGTTGACGCGGCTCTAGGAGCGTTCGATGCTGAGCCATCGTACAATCTCCTTGAGTTGGACTCCGGCGCTAGTGAAGAGGAAGGTATGCTACGCTTGCGCCTCGCACAGCTGGGAAAGCGGCGTCAGACCCACTCGATGCGCAAAACTGCATCGAGCGGTGCAGCAGGTCCAAGCAACACGCTCAGGGCAACCACAGACCTGGCCTCATTAGAGGACGAGATGCTCCACTTGAGCCTGGGACTTAAGGAAGACCCCTTGTCTGCGTCCCTCGAACAAGCTGCCCCGACTGCTCTGCTGACCGCCAAGCCCCCAAAGTGGTTCGAGACAGATCCTCCCGCCTACCGACATGAGGACAGTTACGCCATACGGGAGCCGCGATTCTGCATGTGGGTAGTCAGTGAGGGGGTGTACCTGTACTACACGAGTCCGTACCAGACTGCAGACCCTCAGCAGACAACGACCACCACGCGCGCCGCCTACGGTCTCCTCAAGGTCGTCCTAGAGGAGTACACCCTTGACTTTGAACCTTTCCATGGTGATCCCCGCACAGGCAGTGGAACGGGCCCGCGTGGCACCTGGAACATGGCAACCACACTTTTCGAAGGCGCGACCATGGCAACCACATCAGAGCGTATCGTGAACTTCAACTCCTTGCGTCAGGGTAAACATGAAACACCGGCCGACTACTGGCGACGGGCGATGCGGCTGTATAGGACCCTTGGGACGAATGCGCTGGGTCAAATCATGGCGTTCAACACCATCCGGATTGGTGTTGGGCGCGAGTACGCAAAAACCTTCGACAACTTCAACCTCCAGAGTCTTCAGGAGATGGCCGACAAAGGCCTGCTACTGTCATGGACCACCAAGCACTTCCTCCACGTAGCAGGTGTGGGAGCAGCAAATGACGCCCGCCATGGCGCAACAGCTGCAGCCATCACAGCAGGCCAGGCCACACGCACCATTCCCACCACCTCCCGTCAGTCGTTGTAGCCGAGGGCGACAAATGCAGCAGCAACCGGCACAGATGTAGCAATTCAAGGGAAGAAGGGACGAAACAACAGGCGGGGTGGCAAGGATGGCAAGGGACAGGATAATCCAAAGTCGACCGACAAGCGACAGTAGGAGTGCTACAACTGTGGAGGAGCACATCGCTACACGGAGGTGCAAGCTCTCCAAGAACTGGACGAAGATCGCGCAAGGGCTACAGAAGGCGTTCGAGCAGCGTGAGTGAGCCTCCGCGCATTCCACTACAACGACCGACACACCACCCACATCAGCAGCGGACGTTGCCGCAGCCGATGCCGGTGACCTGTCACCCTTGGAGCAGCAGCTCGCAATGCAGGCCCGTGACATCGCTGAACTTCACCAGCTCCTATGACTCACCACTCAGGGAGGTGCGAGATGGGAGTGGCGCCAGATCCCAGCACATTGCGTCAGGCCCTGGCCGGTCCCGATGCGGCCCTCTGGCGTGCAGCCTACGAGGCTGAGCTGGCAGCCATCGATGAGCATGGGGTTTACGACCTTGTGGACCTATCGCGCGGACGAAAGGTTGTTCAGGCCAAGTGGGTCTTGCGGAAGAAGCTCAAGCCGGACAACACGGCCGACCGCTACAAAGCGCGACTGACTGCGAAGGGATTCTCTCAGGTGGAGGGGATTGACTTTACCGACACCTTCGCACCTGTTGGACGCACGACCACGGCCTTAGGCCTGGTGTCCCAGGTAGCCCAACACGGCTGGGAACTCCACTAGATGGATTTCAACAACACGTTTCTGCATGGGAAGCTGGATAAAGAGATCTACATAGTCCAACCCCATGGGTTCGAGGATAACTGTGGCCGGGTGTGGCGATTTCAAAAGGCACTGTAAGGCCTGAAGCAATCATCAAGGTGCTGGAACAAAGAGATCACCGGCACGCTCCTACGAGCTGGCTATGCCCAGAGCGCACCGGGCCCATCGCTCTTTGTCTCCCAAACTCCTGCTCCACTCACGGCCATCCTGGTCTACGTTGACAACCTTCTAATTGCTTCACCCGATCTCAAGGCTGTCGTAGCAGCCAAGGGAGTGCTACAGTCGACATACAAAGTGAAAGACATGGAAGAGGCTGCTGTGTTTCTGGGCATGCAGATTGTGTGTGATCATGCTCGGCGGACACTCCTGGTCCATCAAAAGCGGTACGCTCTCACTCTGGGGGAGCGCTTCGTCGAGCTACTTAGCAGCGTGCACACGGCGTCGACCCCGATTACCCCTGAAGGTCAGGCTGCTCTGAAGGTCACTCATCCAGCAGAGCTGGAGGAGCTAGTCGACGTGACCTTGTACTTGCGAGTCATTGGCTTGCTCATGTACCTGGCCACGACGAAACGGCTGGACATAGCCTTCACTGTCAACCTACTCGCACAGTTCTCACAGGCGCCAAGAAGGCGAGTTTTGGAGGCTGCCGTCCGGTGTGTCCGATACGTTGTGTCCACTGCTCGGATCGGACTTCACTATCGTGGGCAGGCCTCTGTGGTCCTTGATGGGTACACAGACAGTGACTGGGCGTGGAGCCTAGACGGTAAGAGTCGCACCGGCTACATCTTCCTCATTGGAGGAACTGCCTTCTCGTAGCGCAGCGGTTAACAGGGCTACATCACTCGCAGCACCGTCGAAGCAGAGTATGTAGCTTTGGGTGCTGGCACGACCGAGAGTGTGTGGTTAGTGCGCCTATTGCGTGAACTACGTCAGTCCATGCCCCCTGTTGTACTTCGGTGTGACAACAAAAGTGCAAAGGCCATCACGGGGAACTTCGGTGTGTTTCATGCACGCACGAGGCACATCAACGTCGAGTACCATTACATCCGAGATCTGGTGGATCGAGGTGAGATACAGGTCGTGTGGGTCGGCACCGACTCGCAGCGGGCTGATTTTCTGACAAAGGCCATCAGTGGTACGAAGTTTCTTGTGGTGGTACATTCTGTGGGATTGACCTCTGCTCTTAAGCTGTGTCTGCTGTCATTCACCATCGTTGTACTTGTGCCGTTGCTTGCATCCGTTCTCTTACGGCGGTGGTCCTATTCGCCGTGTGGTCATGGGGGAAAGCTAGAGGCTCCAGTCAAGGTGGGCTCGCATGACGTTTCCCCACGTGAGGCCATTGTTGTTGTGATTTGTGACGTTCATGTCGACCTGTACAGTTTACTATGACCACTCGGTCGTGTCCATGCCCGTGCAGATCCCTGATGCAGACCCAGGTGGTACTGGTGTGTCGTCTGGTGGTGGAATACCAGCTTGGAGCTGACCGACGACCGCCCCAGAGTTCTGGACGTTGTCGGGGACCTCCTGCAGTTTTCTGTAGCATGTAGGAGTTTATCGGTGGACTGGCCGTGGGCCCGATTTGCATGTTTTTGCATTGTGTGTCCACCGTTTCATGCTGGATGCATGCATGTGACCAGTCACAGTGTCCGGCTTGTGATTATGCACGTCTAGGTTCAGACGGCATAGCGTTCTGACATGTCTATGCTGCGTTACGACCAAAATAGTGGTTTTGGGCCGATTTTAGGACAGACCTTGTGCTGCTGCGTGCGACACACGCCGTGCGCCGCGGCAGGTACTTATGCCATGGACCTGTCAGTTTTCATTTTGGTCTGCAAATGCTATGGAAGCATTCTGACACTTTGCCTTGTGTCTCCTAGCCAGACCCTTGCCGTTGTGTGTACGACTTGTAACTGTCGTCGCCGTCTAACCAGACACTGACGCCTAGTCAGCGGCTGTATCGCTAGGAATCTTCCACGAATATTCTCTTGGTATCAGAGTGGTGAGACAGTTCTCACCGAGCTGCGCAGCAGAGACGCAACAGAGCAGCAGTAGTGAGCGTCACCGTTGTAGCCGATCCACTAGGACCCTTCGACGTCACTCGACTGCCAGCGATGTCACCTACCTTCAGCACTTGAGAGTGCATCAGCAGCACCCGCTAGCAGCAGCAGAAGACAACTGCAGCAGGAGGCAGCCACTAGCAGCTCATGGTATTGGCACTAGCAGAGGCCGCAGCAGGCTGCAGCCTCTACAGGCAGCGACGGGCAGCAGCAAGAGCAGTGCGCAGCAGCAACAGCGCGTAGCAGCAACGCTGTACAACGGCAACAGGCAGCAGCAACAGCAGGCGATGGCGGGCAGTAGTAGCAGCAGCAGCAAGCAGCAGCAAGCAGCAGCGCACAGCAGTGGCAGCATTGAGCTGCGCAGCAGCAACGAGTAGCAGCAGCAGCGCGTAGCGGCGGCAGCGGTGGCAGCTCGTAACAGTAGCAGCGCGTAGCTAGAGCAGCACGCAGTAGCGCCGCAGCACAGCAGTAGCGCACAAGCAGCTGTGCGGCTGCTGTTGCAGGCACAGGCGCAGCAGTGGCAGCAACCAAGCGGAAGCTGCTGCAGAGCTTCTGGGCGGCTGCCGCGGAGCACATGCCCAGCAACCGCGAGGGTTGTCAACCAAAAAAAAAAAGAAAACAAGAGGCAGGTGTTGAACGCAAAGCGTGCATGGGGTTACATAGTAATCGGACAAAAGTATTCATACTAGTATCTCTTAAGGGGCTAAACATTTACCTGCAACCTGGACCACATGATGGAAGGTTTGCCATGCGACTTATCCTCGTTCGTGGAAGCATAAACTGGTTGTAAATGAATTGCCCAACTGTTACCCACATTCGTTCAAACTTTTTTTTTTTTTCGTTCGCCCATGTGTGCTCTTAAACATTGTGTATGGTTTGGGCAAACTATTCATAAATTACTTCAAGCTATGCTGGATTTATTACAGCTTGTGTGGATGTGAAAGCTTAAAAAAACACAACAAAAAATTGAACGAATGCGCTTGACGATACAATGTTATGTATAAAATTTTACGAACATTTTGAAGAAGAACCTCAGAAGGCATCTCTTCTCGTTTTTTAATGAATGCGGTTTTATCTGATGATGAATTCATTTAAATGAGGTTAACTTGTTCTTGTATTGTGAACATGCTAGTTTCACACGCCTATCATGAACTTCACAAAAAAAAAACTACCTTTGACAAATTTGGATGAATTTTGAATGTTTCATTATTTTAAGTAAGATGAAGTAATTATAGGCAGAATTTGATATAATCACCTTCTTCTATGACGGTGGTTAAATTTATTTTCTGTCGATTGTATTTTTACCCTGTTTGAAGCCAGGTTCACGAGTCTCAAGAGTTTACCATGACGACCAGTTCCGTGAAACAGGACAGGGTGAGGCCACGAAGGAGCGACCCAACGTACTGTCCTTACCCTTTTGACCTGGCGTCGGACTAGTCATTCCCTGATTGGTGGATATATGAGAAAAATGACCGATCCACCAATCACGATTTCCTTGCAGCATCTTTTGGCCACGAACCAATTGTAATAGGTTACTATGTAACCCAAAAAAACTGGACTGACGTCAGCATTTTCCTTGCGGACGTCATCAGGTCCGTGCTGAAATCAGCAACCCCCTGCTGATGTTATCACTTGCCTTGTCAAATTTTGGGGTCGGAAAGTAAAAAATTGCCAGCGTTTCAACTTATCGAGAACCGTTGACGGTTTTGAAATCCGACCGGTTTGACGTCCCAGTCCATACTGAGTGCTAACATGGCTCAGACCGGTGACAAGGGTAAAGGACCACCACATCCCTCTTCCTCCTCCTCAGGGGTCATGAGCCCACGCTCGCTGGCCATTGCGGACCTGCGGAGTCAGCCGGATGAGATTCGTCATCAGCAGCAGTAGGAGACTGACGCCATCCGTGCGCTCACTGACCTTATTCGTGGCTAGTCAACGGCCCCACAGCAGACATCCGGGGGAGTCGGCGGTGCCATAGTTCTGCACAGCAGTCAGCATCTACACCAAGGAGAGTAGCAAGAAAGGACCCGCCACTTTTTGATCCTTTGGATGAGGACCCCGACATGCCAGGCATGGAGGATGACACCCACGAGAGGGAGATTTGCGTGCTTCAGGATCGTGTCCGCCAGCTTTAGACGTGTTCTGGTTCCCTGTTCCTGGAGATTCGATCCTCACCTGATCCCTATCTCGGTGGCTTTCCTCGTCCCGGTGTCTTCCCCCATCCCTCGTCCTTCCCAGCCTGTGGTTGCTCTCCCCACGGAGCGGCAACCCAAGGATTTCAAGACACTGTCCCCACGCTATGTCAGCGAGGATGGCTTTGACTGCTGGGAGACTCTTTTCCAGATCTAGGCCACTTTAGAGAGAGTACGGTCCTACTATCACAGTCCGTACCAGGTTATGGACCGCGCTCAGGTGCTGACAGCGGCTCGGGTGATGCGCGGACTCCTTTATGCCATGCCTTACGAGACTGTCGTGGACTTTCGCCCTTTCCTTGGAGAGGCCGGCATGGGCTCAGATGCTCATCCATGTGGGGGCTGGGACCCGGCACTGTCCCTGCTTGTTACAGAGACGCACACCACCCGCGTGGCTCACATTTTCACCGTTCACTCCCTTCGTCAGGGACCTGCCGAGCCCGCAGCCGATTACTGGCAGCATGCCATGCGCATCTACACGCGCCTCGGGAATTTAGGAGGTACACAGCTCTGGACGCTTCGAACGCTCATGATCGAAGTTTGTCTTGTGTACAAAGACATCTTCTGGGAGTACAGCGACGCCGTGCTTGAGCCCTTTACCTCTCTTCAGCTTCCTCCTTGGGCGCATCAGCTTTTTCTCTAGGTGAATTCCGCCCATGAGGCAGCCGTGGCCCATCAGGCGAGTCCCCTTGCTGCAGCGGTCATCGTGTCCCCCCCGACGCCCCTCTTGTAGTCTGCTTATTCATCCTCTGGCACAGCCTCCTCTTCCCCTTCCACCCCGACTATCCCGACTCAGATGTAGGGTGTGGCAACCACGACACAGGGGAAGAAGGGCAAGAAGAAGCGTGGTTCGGGCCAACAGAAGTCACAACAGCAGCAGTGGGCTTACTGTCAACTGCTACGACTGTGGAGGCGCTCATCGCTACACCGATTGCCAACAGCCGCTTGACTGGGCACGGATCACTCGCGGTCTTCAGGTTGCACACGTGCAGCGGGCTGCGTTGAGCAGCACAGCCTCCGGTCGTGCGACGACCACGACTGCAACAGTTCTCGCTTCCCCACCGGCGATCAGTGGCGACCCGGACCCGCGTGACCGCACCATTGCCGGCTCGGTCACCTTCTGGCGCTTCGCTTTGAGGGAGGTATGAGTGTGTTGTCACAACCGGGTGGTTCACAGACTGTTTGTTTGTCTGTTCTCGTCGCTCGTGATGCCTCGTGTGGGGGGACACAACTAGCATGTGATGAAGATGGGCCTGACAGTACCGATTAAATTCATGAGTCGCACCTCTGTACCCTTCTTCTTTCCTCCTCACCTGCTGCTCAGCGCCTGTCTGAGGCCTAGTGTTCCATTGCCCATTGTACAGTGACGTCCTCCAGTCGTGATCCTGATGGAACTTGGATCATCGATTCTGGTGGCACTCATCACATGACCTGTCGTCGTAGTGACTTCGTTGTTCTCGGTCTTGTTGCGTCTGTTCGCTCCGTTCACACAGGCTCTGGTCAGTCCTTGCCGGTCTAGGGTGTTGAGGTTGTGTGCTTCGATGGTCCGTCTGGGCCCCTGTATTTATCCGAGGTGCTATTTGTGCCTGACCTTGAGCCCAGCTTGCTTTCTGTGCGTGCATGCACACTGATGGGACTCTCTGTGGAGCACATGATAGACTCTGCGACTGTGACAACTATTGATACTCGTACTATTATTCTTCGTGCCTCTGTTGTGGATGATCTGTATCGTGTCTCTCGGATTTCTTCTCCTTCTTGCTCCCCCTCTCCTCTTGCTTGTGTGTTTGTCACTAGTGTCCTGTCTGCTGAACACCAGCGAATGCTGCATCGTTACTTGTGTCATGTGGGCTCCGACATTGTGTCGAAGCTCATTTGGACACAGCCTGCACTCGGTCTTGACGCAACTTTGTTCGAGAAGCCGCCCAAGACTGGTTGTCTGTTCTGTGCTCAGGGTAAGATGCATCGTTGCACCTATCTTGACTCCCATTCTCGTGCACTTCGCCCTCTTGAGTTGCTCCATTCGGACCTTCTCGGTCCTCTTCCTGTCGAGTCTTTGTCCGATCAGGGCCGATACGTCTTGACCCTGACTTATGACTTCACCCGGATGCGGTGGGTCTACAACCTACGCCAGAAGAGTGACACAGCTCTCGCGGTTCGCCTCTGGCCATTAATGGCTGAGCGTTAGTCCCGCCAAACGCTGCATACCTTTTGTTCGGATCGCAGCGGCGCGTTTCTTGGCGAGATGGACAGTTGCTTCAACGAGCATGGGGTTTTTCACCAGGTCTCCACTCCTGCTACTCCTCAGCAGAATGGTGTCTCTGAGTGCTGGAACTGCACCATGGAGGATACGATTTGTGCTATGCAACCTGAGTACGGCCTCCCAGAGTCCTTCACCTTTAAATGATTCGCCTACATGACGTGGGTCTGGAACCGCATCCCGCACGGTCCCCTTCCGGACCACGTTACACCGTACGAGCTCTGGTCTGGCCACCGTGCTGATCTGCGTCTCGCTCATGTCTGGGGATCCTTGGCTTCCGTGCGCTACATCGAGGACCAACAAGTTTCCAAGGTCTCCCCGCGGGGTCGCTTGTGTGCCTTCATGGACATCTTCTTGCGGTTGAAGGCCTGGGGTTTTGGGACCTCGTCCATCGTTGCATCGTTGTGTCCCATGACGCACTCTTCTTTGAGTCTCTCACCTACTGTGATCTGACCTCGATCACATCGCTGTCAATCACGCACGTTCCTACATGTGAGGCTTCTCGACGGATGGGAGAGTTTGGACCTACGAGCATCTAACCCCCGAGCCTCCTCCACTTCTCGGTCTCTGGCTCTTGATGACCCAACGATCATCGCTGTCGGCCCAGAGACCTCTCCATCACAGCCAGCTTCTATCCTTGTTCCCTTGCACCCCATAGGCACCCATGGATATGTACGTGTGTCCACCCTTTTTCCTGCCTCTATGCGTGGTCCTGCCTTGACTCCCACTCCTACTGTCACACCCAGTCCTGTGTCTCCTACACACGCATCTCCTCACACTACATCACCTGCCCCACTGCTTCAGCCCTCACCAGATGTGGTCGTACCTGTCTCTGAGCCTGAGGTGAGCCCCTCGAGCCCAGGTTACTCACGTGAGTCTGGTGGTCGTCTTTGACCATTGGTCTCTGGAGTCCAGCGGTTGTCGGGCCCCGCATCCAAGCACTCCATTCGCAGCATCGCGAGTGGTGATCCCGGCACAAAGGCCCTAGGCCTGAGTGTCCGCAGAGATCACACAGAGGTACATCCAACGTGCCCTGTAGGGTACGATCTCGTCCCTCGCGAGTTTCATATCACTTGTGATGCAGCAGGTGACCTTGTGGTCATCAGGCCCAGCACTAAGGCGTGTGCACTTGACACTCAGAGCTCTCCCTCTATGGCGCCTGATCCGGGCACACTGAGGGAAGCTCTCTCATCAGAGGATGTAGATGCCTACGAGGATGAGCTTTGTGCCATACGAGAGCATGGAGTTTACGAGCTAGGCGACCTTCCACCTGGGAGGAAGGCTATTCTGGTCAAGTGGGTCTTTCGCAAGAAAGTGAAACCGGATGGCTCACTCGAACGCCACAAGGCTCGCTTGGTCATTAAAGGGTACTCTCAGATCGAGGGCATCAATTACACTGACACCTTTGCCCCTGTCGGTCGCATGACCTCAGCTCGCGCTCTGTTTGGTGTGGTGGCTCAACATGACTGGGAACTACACCAGATGGACGTCAACAATGCGTTCCTCCATGGCTCTCTGGATGAGGAGATTTATGTGGCTCAGCCACCAGGCTTTGAGCACGGTGACAAGATATGGCACTTGCGCAAGTCCTTGTACGGCCTCAAGTAGTTTCCTCGATGTTGGAACCAGGAGATCACTGGCATCCTGACTCGTGTGGGATATGTACAGAGTGAGGCAGATCCCTCTCTCTTTATTCGACAGATGCCTGAGTGGTTCACCAACATCCTAGTCTACGTGGACGACCTTTTGATCGTGCCTCCTTCCATGGAGGCCGTGAAGGAGGCTAAGGCGGTCCTCCAGACTGCCTATAAGATGAAGGATCTTGGTCCTACAGTGGTGTTTCTTTGCATGGAGATCGTGCGAGACCGTAGACGTCGAACACTTCTGTTGCATCAGGCTTGATACGCACGTGTTGTGGGAGAACGCTTCAGTGACCTTCTTGGCGTAGTGTCCACGGCCTCCACACCTCTCACACCTGACGGGCAGGATTCCCTAAAGGTGGACGATCCCACACAGCTGAGGGGGGACAGTGGATGTGACCTTGTACCTCCGCCTCATCAGATCTCTGATGTACCTGGCCACTGTCACACGTCCCCACATTACTTTTGCCGTCAACCTCCTTGTATAGTTTTTGCAGGCTCCACGTGCTAGAGCTCTTCATGCGGCTGTGCGAGTGGTGTAGTACGTGGTCTCCACACCGTACCTCGGACTCTGCTCTCGCTAGTAGTGTTCAGTGGTCCTTGACGGCTACACCGACAACGATTGGGCATGGAGTCCAGATGGACGCAGTCGCACCGGTTACTGGTTCCTTCTCGGTGGTACCGCTATGTCTTGGCGCAGTGGGAAGCAGGACTGCATTGCACGCAGCTCGTCGGAGGCAGAGTATATTGCTCTGGGTGCAGGGGCTGCTAAGGCAGTGTGGCTGCAGTGCCTACTCCTTGAGCTGGGGCAGTCAGTACCTGCCACTGTGCTTCAGTGTGACAACCAGAGTGCTCTTGCCATTGCGGAGAACTCTGGTATCTTTCACGCTCGCATGAAGCACATTGCGTTTGAGCATCACTTTGTGCGTGATCTGGTGGAGCGACACGTGATCTCTGTCATATGGGTCGGCATTGACATGCAGGGTGCTGACTTCTTGACGAAGGCACTGGCATGCGGGAAACCTCTGGTGGCCATTTGTTCCGTTGGGCTTTGCCCCTTGCCTGAGAGTGGTTGAGTGCGGGGTGTTTCTGTGTCTGTGTCACGACTGTTTCTGCACTCGTCGTTGCACTCATTTTAGTACTGCACGTGTATGGACATGCGTACCATCGGGTCATGGGGGAGTGTTGTGATTTTTGACGGTCCTGTAGACCTGTACAGTTAACGGTGACCACTCGGCCGTGTCCATACCGTGCAAATCCCTGGTGCGGACCCTGGTGGTACCGGTGCATTGTCTGGTGGTGGACTAGCAGCTTGGAGATGACCGACGACTGTCCCAGAGCTCTGGACGCTGTCTGGGACCTCCTACGGGTTTTCTACAGCACGTAGGAGTTTATCAGTGGACTGGCCGTGGGCTCGATTTGCATGTTTTTGCATTTTGTATTCACCGTTTGATGCCGGATGCATGCATGTGACCAGTCGTAGCGTCTGGCTTGTGATTCTACATGTCTAGGTTCAGACGGCGTAGCGTTCTGACACGTCTACGCTGAGTTATGACCATAACAATGGTTTTGGGCCGGTTTAAGGACAGACCTTGTGCTGCCGCGTGCCGGGGCAGGTACTTATGCCATGGACCTGATATTTTTCTTTCCTCTCTGCAAATGCTATTGAAGCATTCTGATACTTTGCCTTGTGTCTCCTAACCAGACCCTTGCCATTGTGACTTGTGACCGTTGTCAATGTTTGACCAGGCATTGACTCCTAGTCAGTGGCTGTATCGCTAGGAAGCTTCCACGCATCTTCTCAGAATTGTCATTTAATCTGAACATGTATGTGCAAAGTGTGGGAGACAAGAGGTCATAGAGCTTTGAGTGGCCAATGAACTTCAACACTCCCCCATGACCCGCAGGCAAGCAACCCCACACACATGGAGAAGACAATACTGTGTACAGAACGGAAGTAGAAGAGATGCACCATGCAAATCAACCTGGGTCATGCGGACAGATAAGACCAACAGAGTGAACAACACTTTTGAAGACATTTCGGCTGAGGGCCTTAGTAAGAAAGTCAGCTCTCTGAGATCGTGTATCCACCCAAGCAACTTGGACAATGCCAGCAGCAATGCACTCGTGAACAATGTGATGCTCCACGTTGATATGCTTGGTGCGTGAGTGATGCATGCCACTATTCTCGGCAATGGCCTTTGTGCTTCGATTTTCACAGCGCAGAGTGATGCAACGGATGGGAACACGCAACTGCTGCAGCAGACGACACAACCAGACAGCCTCACACGTGCCTGCGCCAAGAGCAACATACTTAGCCTTAGTATTGCTGTGAGCAACACACCCTTGTTTGCCACTTTTCCAGGAGACTGCAATTCCATCAACCAGAAAGATGTATCCAGTTTGGCTACATGCATCGGAGTCATGTGCCCAGTCACTATCTGTGAAGCCGTCCACCACGACTGAGGGATGTGCACGAAAGTACAGCCCGACACGAGGGGTGGAAAGGGCGTAACATTACCCGCAGGGCAGCCTCAAGATGGCGCTCACGGGGGCACTACGAGAATTGAGACAAGAAGTTCATAGCAAAAGAAACATCAGCACGCGCGGTGGTAGCAAGGTACATCAGGGAGCCATTGACCCGGAGGTAGTCGGTCACATCAACCATCTCCCCCAGTTTGGACAGCTCCAGAGACTTTAGTGGGGACTGGCCAGAGGGGGTCATAGGCGTGGACGCTGTGGGGACTGCTATGAGCGGTCTGAAGCGCTCCCCCAAGCTGCGCACATATGTAGCTTGGTGAACGTGCAAGGTACGACGTGCGTGATCACGCTCCAACTCCATGCCCAAGAAAACACGAGCCGGACCAAGGTCCTTCATCTTGTATGCTTCTTGGAGCAACGACTTAGTAGCTACAATAGATGCAGCGCCAGGGGAGGCAATGAGAAGATCATCCACATAGACAAGGATGGCGACGAGTGGCTTGGTGGGAGCACTGAGGAATAGAGCAGGGTCTACAACAATTATTTGGAACCCTCCCTTCTTAAGGGCAGCTGTGATTTCTTGGTTCCAGCAGCGTGGGGACTGCTTCAGGCCGTAGAGAGCCTTGCGCAACTGCCACACTCAGGTTGTTCCATCAGAGAAGTCAGACGGTTGCACCATATAGATCTCCTCGTCCAACCTACCATGGAGGAAGGCATTGTTGACATCCATCTGCTCAAGCTCCCAGTCATGCTGAGCGACCAGGCTGAGAAGAGACCTAGATGTGGTGTAGCGGCCGACTGGGGCAAAGGTCTCGTCAAAGTCAACACCAGGGATTTGAGAGAACCCTTTTGCGGTGAGACGAGCCTTGTACCGTTCAACGATGTTGTCAAGGTTCAGCTTGCGACGGTACACCCACTTGTCTGCAACCACTTTGTGGCCCGGTGGGACGTCCATGAGCTCGTACACATCGTGCTCAGACAGTGCATCGAGTTTGGCTTTCATGGCTTGCTCTCAAAAAGGGGAAGCAGAGGCCGTGCGGGCTGCCTACACAATCAAAGGTTCGGGCGGAAGAGGGGAGAGACCTGTAGCAGCAAAGCACGTGACAACGTACTCAGCTACAGAAGAGGAGAGGGCTGAGTGAAACTCTTGTTCAATGAGAGAGTAGCCAAGTGTTGTGCTGGGGTGCACCACAAAGGCAGCCGCAGGCAATGCAATGGTTGCAAGGCCAAGAGCACTGAGACCAGGGTCACAAGAGACCACAGGGTGCGACTGAGATGGAAGTTGCCTGAGACGACCACCACGCGTGTAGGGTGAGACTAGGGGGACAAACAGGACACGCACTACAGAAGAGGGTGCAACAAAGTGCAGGTGTACAAAGACTACAAGAAAAGGAGAATGAGCTGTGGAAGAGGGCTCAAAGTGGGCAGGATGTGGCGAGGATGTGGCACCAGGTTCAGAAGGGCTCAAGGGAGTCATGATCAGAAGAGACAGGGGAATCCACAGGGGTACGGTAGTCCGAGGAAGGCGCAGTGGAGGCTGAGGAAGGAAGCCCCAAGGAGGAGACAGGGGGTGTCGAGGGACACACAGAGGGGAGAACAGAAGGCCCACAGGGAAGAGGACCACCCCCACCATGAGAGGGCAGAGAGAGGGAACCACCGAAATAGGGAGCATCGCGCTCAAACAGGTGTTCAAAGAAGAGAGCATCCCGAGACTCAATGACACGACAACGGGAAGGATCCCAAAAGTGCCAACCTTTGGAGAACGGGGAGACCCCGAGAAAGACACACAATCGACCACGGGGAGACAGCTTACCATCCCGTTGGTCCGCCGGGATCCACACAGAAGCAAGACACCCCTAGACACAAGCAAGGCGGAGGTCAGCACGCCGGCCCGTCCAGCGTTCAAAGGGCGTGACAGAGTGAGGGAGAGGGCCATGAGGAGCCCGATTCCAGACCCAAGTCATGTAGGACATGGCTTCAAAGGCAAACAAGGAAGATTACCCAGAGGTAGAGAGAAGGGAGCAAACGCCATCAACAAGGGTGCAATTCCAATGTTCAGACACGCCATTCTGCTGCGGGTTGTAAGGGGCAGAGGACTCAATCCGAACACCACAAGACTCAAGGAAGCAAGAGGTGGAACCAAAGAACTTGCCGCCGTGGTCGCTGTGAAATTCCTTCAACAAACAGAGACAGGAACATTCAGCCTGAGGAAGCCAGGACTCAAGAACTTCAGTGACATCACTTCTGTGGTGAAGGGCAAAGACCTAGCGGTAGCGAGAGAAGTCATCAGACAAGCACAGGACATAGTGGTCGAGGCCACCAAGGAAGTCCTGGGGTAGAGGATCCATGACATCAGCATGGACAAGGTCAAGAGGGTGAGAGGTAGTGGACTCAATAGTAGAGAATGGGAAGCGGTGCATTTTTCCACTGGCACAGTCGAGACAGGAGGAGGTGCAGGGAGGTGCAAACGTGGCAGGGTCAAGGCCATAGGCTGGTCGAAGATGGAGAAGACACTGGATGGCGGCGGTGTGAATATGACAGAGGCGACGATGCAGCAGATCACCATGGACAAGATACAGCGACGGTGCGACGTGAACGAGAGCAGCAGAAGACAAAGGTAACATGAGAGGGACACAAAATAGACAATCACAGCGCACACCACGGAGAACAACACGGTCAGACAAACGGAGAGCAATGGAGGCCATGTTGTGGCTGGACGAGAAGTCCATGCCCTGGTCATCAAGGGTGGTCACAAAGAGAAGGCTGACCTCAAGGTCAGGTACATAAAACACATCGGGTAAGTAGACAGTGCCCCCAGGGCCGAGAAAGCGAACGACACCGACGCCTTGGACAGGGAGAAGTTGGCCGGAGCCAGTGCGCACTGAACGAACGGACCCAACGGGCCCAAGGGACACGAAAGACGACTGTCAGGAGGTCATGTGATGGGTAGCCCCTGATTCAATGATTCAAAGACCAGGGGAGGCACGAGTGGAGGGGAAAACAAGGCAAACAGTAACGGTGCCACGGGAGGAAGGGAGAGACGGGCCACCAAGACGAGTGGGGAAGGTGTGATATTGCCACTGTTCAATCCAGTCACGATCATCAGGCAAGACCCCTTGTACACCACTAGATGCAGCACCACGAAGGGTGGCATCGGACTCACAAACAGATACACACGACTGGCCACTCACACTCTCACCTCCCTGAGAACGAAGGTGAAGCAGTTTCGCTAGGCGATGCTTAAGGATGTGCTCTTCATCACGGCGGTCGAAGGAGCGGTTCGAGGAGCGGTCGGACGTGCGGTCGGAGACGTGACCATCATCACGAGCCCAGGGAGGCAGTGAGTAGTGAGGCAACGGGGGACCGTAGTAAGGAGGGCCAGATGGCGGAGGTATCCAACCCCAGGGACTGGCTGGGGGCGGTGACGGATGTAGAGGGGCAAGAGTGGTGGAGAGCGCTGAAGCGGAGGAGGCTGAGGAAGACGCAACTGTCACTGCTGTTGCGGCTTTGGAGGCAGTCACACCCGTGCGGGCCTAGTGAGCATGCATGGAGGATACGAGACGCGCATCATCACGAGGAGCCGGGCATTTGGGCGCCGAGTGCCCAGTGGTACCACAGTTCCAACAGGTGACGTTGGCGGTGGCAGAGGAGGAGTTCTTGTCATCACGACCGTCCCCACGCCCCTTTCCTCCACGGCCACCCCCACGACCGGAGCCACCACCCCCCTCCCCCACGAGGAGCAACCTGAGTGGGATAAGCTGCTGCATGGGAAGATGAGGAGGGAGAGGAGGCGGCAGCTCTAGGCGAGGAGGATGACGCAGTAGTGATAGTAGTGAGTGCAGCACAATGTATGCGCTTGTTCTGCAGGGCCTTCCACCAATCGGTGAGACGAGATGTAAAAAAGTCGTAGAGAGTCCGGAGGGACCGGGGCAGCAGCGAGCTGTTCGAGCTCTGCCTGAGAGATGTGAAGATAAAGGTCAGAAAGCTCAGGATTGAGGCCAGAAAGAATGGAAATGCAGGGCGAGAGAGGGCCTGGAGCTGTCCGGCCAAGGTCACGCAGCAAGCGCAGACTGCGTGTCTAATACTCATCTGCAGTTTCGTCAGCTCGCATCTGCAGGGTGTTGAACGGGATAGTTAGCGCACTCTGGACAGCATGCCCAGTCCCAGTCTTGCGGCGGCGAATGAGTGCATAGGCACCAACAGGGTCAGCAGGGGTGCCATGCACGGGGTCTGCATAGTACGTACGTGAGCTTGGATGTGAACGGGGGTGGTGGCATCTCGAAGTCCCGCTGCCTGGCTGGGAGAAGCACGCGAGCTAAAGTCACGGTTGAGAGAGCAGGAGAAGAAGAGTTGGGGACACCACCACTGGGAGGCAGAGAGGAGTCAGCTGATGCAGTTTCTTCAGTGGGAAAGACGGCAGCAAGACCAGGGATGGTACAAAGACGCTCTATGACTAGTGTAGCTACAGTAGCAGCTAGCTCATGCTGAGCCTCACGACCCTGTTGGAGTTCATCCTTTACCTTATGACGTTCTGCTTGTGCCTCGCTAAGGACCACCTGCAGGGCCTCTATTGTTTCCTCTGGCCGGGGCATGATGAGAAGGAGCAGGTGGAAATGCAGGAGGGAGTGAGAAGAGAGGAACGAGAGGAAGTGAAATGTAATGCAATGTAGTACAATACAGAGCTCTCCGCGCTAGTGGCGAGGCAGCAGGGTGAAGAGAGGGGGCACCATAGCTGCAGTGGAGGAGAAGAGGACGGCCATCCACTCGGCGACCTCCACAATGAGGCATAGAAACCCCGTGACTGTGGCCCCTGCAACTGCAGCCGATGCAGATGCAACTAGGATGTCAGTGGTGATATGCGGTGTGATCTCTCGAGGAGCGCCGGTGGGGGTCAGCACTGCTGCTGCGGTTGATGCACGAATGGAGCCGACAGCACTGGACGTTGCATCTGCTGCAGAGGAGGCTGCTGTAGCCAAAGAGGCTACTGCTGCTATCACCTGTGTGGAAATGTTCGCGGCGGCGATGGCAAGTAGTGTCAGAGATACTACAGCATGCGCATACATCTCAGCTGCACGTCCAATTGCTGTCTGCGTCGGGGCTCAGCAAGCCTTGGCTGTGGCTGCGAAGGTGGCAGTGGCACCAGCAGCTGCGTCAAGAATGGTCCCAGCCAATCCAATGGAATCTGTGTGGACGGGAAGAATAGGTATCATGCCGGGCACCTGGGGTCCGGTTGATTCAGCTGCTGTGGGAGATGGAGCAGGAGCAGGGGCAGCTGCAGAGGAGGAGTTGGACGACTGAGAGCCGCGAGGAGGGTGCATCCTAGGGGAGAGAGGTGGTGTTGGTGGCAGGTCGTCCGGCGGTTAGACCTGCCGGTCTATCTCCTCCTGTTCGTGCTCGGCTACTACGATAATCTCCTCACGCCAGTATGAGTTGTCTAACATCCGAAACCACAGTGGAATTCCCCTCCTCTGCTCCTCCTCTAACTGACGCTCTTGGTCTTTCAGCCTCCATGCTGAACTCTGCCGCTGCTGTTGCTGCCACCTTTGCCACCATTGCATGCACCTCTTTTGTGTAGGAATCCTCCAGCCACCAGAGCAGGTGGCCATACTGAGGAGGTGTACATGCCTCATGCCTCCAGCCGGGGAAGCTGATAACATTTCTACCCAGCTCTCAGTAGCAGCAGCATCTATTCCATAGCAGCCACCTCTGCTGCTACCGCCACCTCATATTCTGTCTCATCCGTTCGCTCATCCACCTCTGCATTCACCTCCGTCACCTTGACTCCCTCTTCCACGCACAGCCGTGTAGCCACAATGATTTCCACAACCGTCGCCGCCGTCGCCGTAGCCACAGTGGCCGTCACAGGGTTTCTCCGCCTTGTCGCCGCAATGTCATCATGGATTGTCATACTCTCAGATTTAGCTGCAGCAAATGTTCCTCCATCGTTATCTCCAGTCCATGTCCCCATCATGGTAAGCACTCTCCATGATTATTTTCATGTAG
Organism: Penium margaritaceum; assembly: GCA_023375785.1. Lineage (NCBI taxonomy): Eukaryota > Viridiplantae > Streptophyta > Zygnematophyceae > Desmidiales > Peniaceae > Penium > Penium margaritaceum. The sequence continues at coordinate 220,008 of SZWC01001917.1, forward strand.
CATCAATCCCTCTGTTTGTTTTTCGGGGTCCAGTGTCTTGGGGTTGGGTTGGCTTGCAGCTACAGCACACCCATTTGAGCGGCAGAACCCTCTCAGATACCAAGACCCAGTGGTGCGGCGTGAATGCTGCTGAAATTCATTCACCTGTTTTCTCCCTTCCTCTCTCACATCCACTGCTGCGACCATGCCAGATCATGAGATAGCCATTGCCAAACTGCAAGAACAGCACGGCAGATGCGTGTTTCTCTCAGTGCAACAGATTCAGGCAGTAGAAAAAAGCAAATCCAAGCTAGATGAGGCTGTTTCCGACCTGTTCATGCAGCATCGTCTTGCTGCAGGCGACCCTGCTGCTGCATCTGCAGATGCAGCAGCAGCTGCGGCTGCTGCTGCATGCAGCCGCATTTGCAACCGCAACTTTGTCCACTGCAGCTGCTTTTGTTGCTCACGCTCTCCTTCTGCTGCATCGTCAGCGTGGCTTTGATTTGCCATCCGCCGCATTTCAACTCTAACCTCACCTTTTCCTCTTGGGAATTACGCTTCATCTTTTGGGTGCAAGGCAAGCTGCTATGGCCAGGTTACTTTTCTCCTGAACCCACAAGTCCTAACCACTTTGTGCCTCAACCCTCTGAGTCTGCTTGCGTTTTCTTCATGCACATAACTGCTGGTCCAGATAATCTCGCTGATGAGATCGGGATATCTAACGGTGACAATACTCACCAGCATGCCCGCTGACCGTGTTGGTACCTATTCCTGATTTTTTGCCGCAAGACAGTCACCGGTCATGCCGCCCACAGTGTGGCCGGCATGACTGGTGACTTTTTAGTTCAACCAGCCTCACATCCACCAAGATGAGACAGCGGATGCTTATTGGGCATGCAGCCTCAAGACCCTTTGACATGTTCCACAATGTGGACGGCATGTTCTCTTGTCCTTCCATTGTCACTAGTCTCATGCCTGAGCTGTAGTATCTCTTCCTGCACGTTGATGTTGCTGAGCTTGTGAGCCTTGCCATGAAGCCCGTCCCATCAGACGCTCCCCCTGGCATTGGCGCTCTCTAGGATTTCACTATTGCAAATCTAACCGCGTTGTGGAGCAACTTGTAGAAAAAAAATCTCCACCAATCTACAGTCGCAGCAGCCACTGTCTCTGCCCGCTCCACGCCATCCTCTTTTCCTCACTCTTCTTCCATTACCTTTTCGTCGGCTGTTGGGGAAGCTCATGCATTCCACGGCACAGCTCGCATTCGCGTTGGGGGTGGTCGTGGGGGTGGTCGTGGGGGTGTAAATGGTGGTGTTTTTGGTGGTGAGAGAGGTGGCAAAGGCCAAGGGAAAGCCCCCACTTCTTCCAGTTCCTCTAATCCTGGCTATGTCACCTCCTGGAACTTTGGCCATTCTGGCCACTCCGCACTGAAGTGCCCTCATCCTCCCAATGATTCTTGCGTGGTCTCTGCCATGCATTCTCACTAGGCTCGCATCGGTGTTGTGTTGAGCCTCTCCAATGGCACTTCCCCTGCTTTGAGGACCAAGGCCTTTATGATGAGCCCGTCAAAAAGATGGGCTCACATCCAGAGGATGTGAGCCCATCCTCTGGATTTGGCCAGATATACCGTACTACATTGACATCTCTCTTAGGGTGGCCCCCTTATTTTTGGGCCTCCTCCTATGATGGAACACCTCCATCCTAATACTCTCAGCCTTCGTGAATCCATATGGGAAATCACCCCTTTGGTGACTACCTCGATGGTGCATGTCGTGACGATTGCCGTGCTGCCAAGTGCAGCCTAGAGCAGACGCCCTCCAAGCTCCTCCATCTTTGTGAGAAAGGAGGTCAGAGATTCGTTACTCTCTTTTGTCTTCATGTCTTTCAGTAAAATTGAGCCTTTATTGGTGTTTCATCTGGGACTGTACAATGGACATTGCCTGCTGATGTACCATGGATTTAGCAATGGTGATTTATATCATTACCACACTATTCTTGCCATTCTGATTGGGATGGTGTGTTACTTTGGCCCATGTCTCAGCTTCTTGAGTTTCAGGGGGTACGTATGGTGCTGTCTGATCTGTACACCATGAAGGAGTGGTGTTTTGGAATATCGGAACCACACCCTTGCCGACGGTGCGCGCTCCCTTATCTTGGAATCTGGCCTCTCTCCTTTCTTTTCTTTTTTGGCTAAGTTTTGCGTGACCTGGGTTTGAAAGTGTGTTCCCCACAGCCATTCTGAGCGCTGAAAAGGTTGTCGGGCCACTCCCCGGTTGCGACACTGCTGTGTGGGTCCCTGAGGACCACCGTGATGGCAAACCGTCCAGTCACGGTTATCTCTGTGTTTTTCTTTACGTGTCGGCTCAGTCAAAGGCCTAGCGCTTTCAGAACCTGCCTCCTTGCTGTGTTGCAGAGTCCCATGATGCTCTGTTCTTCGTGTCCGCCTTGAAGCATGATATTTATTGCCCTGTCTCTCACCCCCCTCTCTTGGCTGCGGTGGGGACTGTCTCATCCTTTGATTGGAGCATCTCACCCTCGGTGGGCACTGTCTCCTCCAAGTCGTCAATTTCTGTGTCCACATAGTCTTCTACATCTCAGTCTGCATCACCACCCGTGTCGCCATCCGATGCTTCTGTGTCACCTATCCCCTCCTCTTATATTCCCTCTCAAAAAGCTGACCCTCTCTCGCCTGTCACGCCATCTCCAACAGAGCCCCTTGCCTTGCTAACATTGCCCCCAGGTTCTGTCTTGGATCCTATTCCACAGCTGGAGGTCTCAATGCTGCCTTTTCCTAACCTCTACACCCGTGCGGGCAGGCTCCAAACTTTACCCTCACACAGTGGGGTGGTGTCTAGCAATGTCAAGCTTCGCGCCCTCGGTCTCACTGCCATGGCACGTGTAGCCTTGGCGTCAATGTCATGTATCCTAGCACTTCTCTCAGATAATCCCTCATTGCTAAGGTTTTCCAAGGTTCCATAAACTTCCCTGTCTCAGGCTATGTTGCTGCCTGTTTGGCTGCAATTGGTCTCTCTCTCTCTCTCTCTCTCTCTCTCTCTCTCTCTCTCTCTCTCTCTCTCTCTCTCTCTTAGCACATAATCCCACAACTGTTTCTGAGGCAAAAAAGGCTACTGATTCCTTGCTTTGGGAGAATTCAATGCAAGAGGAGCTTGCCTCACTCCATGAGCATGATGTGTTTGAGGTTGTGGAGCCCGTCTCTGCATTTTGGTTCTGCAAGGGCAGGCCACACGGAAAAACACACAGTTTACTGCCACATGTTTCCCTGAGATCCCTAGCATTGATTTCAACGAGACCTTTGCCCCTGATGAGCAATACACCACTGATCGTGCTCTGCTCATTCTGGTGGCATGCAATGAATGGATCGAGGAGATGTGAAAAACTCTAGAAAACACACTGGATGAGGAGTCTTTCATGGTCTAGCCTCATGAATTAATAGACGAAAACAACAAGGTCCGGCAAATTTTCAAGGCTTTGTCCATACTGAAGCTCCTCTCACTTCTAGAATGTGGAGATGACCACCATTCTCAAGAGAGGGGGGTGATTCTGAGTCTTCTTTCCTTCTCCTTTGCTTCAATCCTGGTCTATGTTGATGATATCTTCCTTGCTTCTCCTAGTTCCTCTTTTGTTCAATAAATGAAGGCCTTCCTTGTAAGCTGCTTAAAAAATGAAGGAAATTGGGTTCTCTCGAGTTTTCCTTGGCATGGAGCTCAAGAAGAACTGGCAGCACCACTCACTCCACTTCCAGGCTTCATATGTGTGAAGCTTGGGGGAAAGTTTTGCCCCTTTGTCCTGCATTCCTGTCTGCCTTGACTCCCATCATCCTTGCCATCCAGAGGCTGTTTGAAATCTCTTGATGTGTCAAATCTAGGAGAGGGGAATTTGATAACACCGGCTACCCCCCTTTCATTAGTCCGCTCATGTACTTGGCCACGAACACCCCTGCTGATGCCCCTTTGTTTTTCGTAAATGAATTAACACATAAAACCAAGTTCCCACGTGAGAAACACCTAGAGGCTGCACTTCAAGTAGTGCACAAAGTGTACCTGACTGACTTACCCGTGTTCCTACCATGATGTTATCCTCTTGCAGCCAGGTTCATCATCCTGCTCGGGTCATGCTGTCGTACTTTTCCAATGGTAGCCCCTCTTAGTTTACTCTGTGATGTCTGGCTCTACCCCAGGGGCAGAAAGTTCCATCTCGCATTTTATGCGTGAGTGGGGCTTGCTTCACTGCGTGAGCCTTATCCCCTCTTCTCTGTTTTCTGTTTTTCTTTTCTAAGTGAGAAGCACAAGCTTGGATTTATGGCATCACTTGCTTCCTCATACCCTCTCATTCTCTCCCTCACCTGTCTCCACAGAATAAAGATATCCTACTGTTTCTTTTCCTCGTGTTTTCTCTGTCACAGAATCTCCTCTTGGTCGACATGTCAATTAAACTGTGCTAGTTTCAGCCTACTAGACAAGGGGGTCAAGGTTGTTAAATCGGACCAGATTTTGTATTCAATTCTTTCAATCTGACAAATCCGGTCCATAACTGAGCTGAACTTGTGTCAGATTAGATCAGACTGGACGCTCAAATTTCAGTGGAAGTATCGCATTTCACTTGGGCTGAAAGACATGCCTATTTCAAATGTTAAATAACCTATGGTGGATTAGGCCGTTCCCCCACTCAACAACATGAAGCTGGTGTTAGTTTATGTGCTTCAGTTGGTTTCCCATCGCACCTGTAATGCCCTCTTGTCTTGCTCCATATGCTGAGTACATCATACATGTACATCATACGTGGTGAAGCTCCCACGGTTTTCCAGCAGCAGCACACGCTCAAGCACTGGTCTGTGGCCACATAATTTGTGTTCTGTGTGAATCTCACTGTTGGTTTTTATCTTAGGGAGGTCTATCTCTTTGACACTTTAGGATGCCAGGGTTATCTCCGATTTCCACGTGGGTTTTGGGGAGAATCTCATTCTGCCAGCCGGGTGCTTAGGGGGCCATCAGGCCAGATGAATTCTGTGCCATGATGAGTAGCCGCCCTTGGTATGTACCAAGAGGCTGGGCTCAATCTCCGGGTGGCAGCGTGCTCTTGGCATGCATCATGCATGACCAGGAGTCCCTCTCACCACCTCATGCTTAACCCTTCTCCTAGTTCCCATTGTGCTCTTGATCTTGATTCTTACTAAGTACCGCAAGCCTTTGAGCCATGGCCTGTCAGATGGGGTCTCCCCATACTCCTTTACTCACATTCTATAGTTCTCTGTACTCAGGAGAGTAACTACTGGTATCAGAGTGGAGAGGGAACATCCCTCCTAGCTGCTAGATCCTGGACCACTTTCGGACAAACATCAGGGTGCTGAGGTTTCTCTCACGATCACAGCATCGTCGACAGCAGCAACACCTGCTCCGCTGCCAACTGTTATTGTATTTTCTTCGTTGCCGCTGCCCTCTCCTCCACCTGCTGTGGCGTAGGCGGTGGTGGCATCTTCCACACCACCGATAGCCGCCGCGTCACTATTGACTGCAGCTACATCGACGGCAGTACACAATGCATCTTGCCATTATATCCAGCTCTGCTTGGACTGCTCTCAACTCTCTACTCTCAGCAACACAGCTCTGTTGCTGCAACCCTAGGGAACCGCAGTGACATCAGCATTAGCGGCGTCTGTCTGCAGCTGTACTGCAGCTGTGGCAGAAACATTGGCGGAATCTGCCACAACCACATACACAGCTGCAGTGGCAGAAACAGTACCTCTCCCAGTGACCTCAGATCAAGGCCGCCGCACTGCCACCACAGACCCTTGGGAACCAAGGCAGCAGCAGCATCATCTGCATTCATCCACAGCCACAGCTGCAGCTGCACCCGCAGCATTGGCATCTTCCTGAAATTACATCTACAACTGCACCATCAGCAACTGCAGCATCTGGTTGCAGCCGCATTCGCAGCCGTATCAGCACCTTCAGTTGCCACTTCTTGCAGCCTTAGTCACGGCCGCAGCAACAGCAACATCAACAGTACCTGTCCACAGCTGCATTCTCAACCACTGTCGTAGCCGCATTTGACGCCGCAGCAGCAACAACAGCAGAAGCAGCAGCATAAAATCACAAGCCACAAATCCTCTCAGTTCCTCATGGTCGACTCACCAATCTCACATCACTCATCTGACGGAGCATAGAACTACAAGGAAAGCACGTCATGGGTGGCAGCACACGAGCCGTTGAACATCAACCTTTGGGTGTGGCTGGACGATAACAACACCAACGTGCCCCTCTGGGTATGAAGATTCATAGCTGAGTACTGGCGCAAGGGCTTCCCTTGTTTTGAGGAGGTGAGAGAACGAGAGGTGGAGTCATCGTTTTGCACTGCTGAGTGCATTCCTGATTCCCTTCTTGAGATGGATCCCCCTGAGAAACAGCCCCGTCCACACAGTACCTCCAACGCCTCTCCATTCAGTGCCTCCAGTGCACCAGAGCAACCAGTACGTGTACCTTTGCTTCCCTCACATTCTGACACTCTCAGTCTTGCTGTTTCCATTCTTGACGTAGTCGCGGATGCAGAAACCACAGTCTCAGTCACCACCAGAGCCAGCAGGGCTTCCACAAGTACAGCGGTTGGACGTGCCACAGCTTCTTACACTGAGTTAGCTTCCTCCCACTCTCTTCTGGCACCTGCTGCCACTAACATTTTTGTACAGGTAAGTTCTTCCTCATGTGTTGCTTCCACTGCTGCCGCCACAGCAGCTTACACTACCTCAGGTGCAGTCAGCTCCATCTAGACGTCGTCTGTGGCCGCAGTCCTCACTCCCACAGGGGAGCCCAGAATACTTGTGCATCACGCTGACACCGGCATGTTGGTTGCATCTGCAGCAGTTGCTGTTGCCAGCGCCACAGTGACTGGTCTATTGTGACTCCTGGTGGCCATCGCAGCTTGGATATCCATATTTGCTTCATCTTCTGTAGCAGTCATGCCTCCTCTATTTTCCCTCATTCCGTGATGCTAGAGTGGTGGTGAGAACTTTATCTTAAATTGTGCACTCTTCACTACTCTCATCCCTTCCTTGTGCACTCCCCTCCACGCATCATGCCTGCGGTAACAGACATTGGTGAGGCCCTTCAGGCAGCCTTGCATGAGGGATGCACCGATCACCATCGTCTCCAAGAACTTAAGCGCAAGGTCAATGCCAAGGTTGAGAAGGCTACTGCTGTAGTACATATAGTCTAGGATCGTCTACGCTCCATGCCCTCCTTTGCTGGTGTTGTGGGTGCTGCGAGTGCTCATGGCTCTGGGGACACGGGTGATGCTAGAACTGCTGGGAATGGTGGGGGAGCTTCTTCCAACTCTGGTTCTACTACTGCAGGAGGGACTGCCAGCAACCCTGTAATACCTCCCCATGTCCATGTCTCTTCCAATCCAGCAAAATCACAGCTTCCACTCCCACAGCTACACAAGGACTTTGAAATCTCACCACCTCACTTCATGTCCGAACTAATTTTCTCCTAATGGGAAACACACTTCAGTTCTCGGGTTCACGGTGAGCAAATTTGGGAGTGTTACTCTCAGGCTGATCCTTCCACCACACCTCCATCCCCTTTCCCTCTGAGGGAGTGAGTGTTGTACGTGCCTTGATCATTGTTGGGCCTCACCATCTTCTTGATGACATTGGCACCTACAATGTTGACACAGCCAAGCGCATTCCTATGAATCCCATTGGAGTGTAATCCTCATTTGTTGCCGCAAGGCTATCACCAGTCATGCTGCATAGAGTTCTCTCAATGTGCAGTGTAATCAGCCATGCATGAATGCAGATCTGCTGATGCTTACTGGGCCCGCAGTTTGCGTCTCTTATGTGACGTTGAAAACGAAGCACCTGGCCAGCTTTCTCCATTTTGGCTGGTCTGATCCTTGAGATTTCTCATCTTTACCCGCACATTCCTTGCATTGAGCTTGAATTCCTTGTAGCTGAGCCTGTTCAACCCAACTCACCCCCTGAAATCGGCTTCCTCTATGATTTCACAGTGGGTCCTCTCACGAATTGTTGGAACAATTTATAGAACAAACGCCTTCATCTTCGTCCTCATCTACCGCCACATCCTCTACTGCCGTCACCACATCTACCACCACTATGACCCCGGCACACTCCACCCAGGGTGGAGTGTGTTAGCCATGGTAGTGATGGTTATGGCCGAGAAAAAGGCAAAGGCCGTGCGCAAGGAGGGCAGGTCGCTGGTAGCTCCCACACCCTGCCAGTAGTCACCTGCTAGAACTGTAGAGCTTCAGGGAGTTCCATCCCAGAGTGTCACGCACCCCACAACGATGCCCGCCTTGCATTGGCCTTGCGAGCCCATTGGGCTCGATCAGGTGTAACCTCCTCCTCCACAGCGGGTGCGAACATCACTGCTGCCACACCATCCTCCACCTCTTTCCCTTCTTCCTACCCAAGCCACAGCTACTCACTTTCCTCCTACAGGTCCCATCCTATCCTGGGGCTGGATACCTCCTCCCATGGAACCCACTTACTCTGGACCACACTCTCCTCACTGCATGTCACCCACCTGGTCTCGCGTTGGCATCAGATTTCCTGAGCCACGTCTTAGTGAGTGGCTATCTGGCACTCCTCGTGCTGAGGAGTGTGCCCTTGGGAAGCAACACACCAAACTTCTCTAGCTTTGTGATAAGGGAGTTGAGGGTGTGATGGGCACATCTCCTTCCCTTGTGTATGAGCCGGATGGAGTCCTTCACGGTGCATTGACCAATAGGGTCCAAGGGTGGCTGCCTGGTGACTTTCCCTGGATTGAAGGTTGGCAGTCCCGTTCATTCCCTCACCATGTTAGGGTCCCTAAGTCCTCCTGTGTTGCCCATTCTAATGCAATCTCTGTCTTTCTTGTGCTCCCTTGCACTCGTGTTTCCGGCGGCTTTTGGATCATTGATTTAGGTGCCACCCACCACATGACCTCTTGTTGTTCATCATTTTCTCCCTCGGCCCTGTTGGCTCTGCACTTTGTGGGCACTGGTTTCGTGCAACTTCCCCTTGTTCAAGGTGTGGGTGTTGTTTGTTTCACGTGGCCAGGCAGGGGCCTCTTCTTGCCTGACGTTCATTCTATGCCTGTCTTAGAGGTCAGCTTGTTGTCTGTAACCACCCTAGACGAAAAAAGCATGGCATTTACATCCATCTGCAACATCGAAACACTCCCCATCTGTTCCTCTGACAAAGTGTGCTTTGTGAGCTTCATTCTGTCCGCCTACTCGTGTTCCTCTTCCTCTCCCCTCGTCTTCATCTGAAAGTGCTCTCATCCAATTGCACCCTTGCTGTCACTTGAGCACACTCAACATTTCCATCATCGTCTCTGTCACATGAACACTGCTACCATCGCCCGCATGTTATGCGTGCCGCCTGCCACTTGTCTTGACACTGCTATGTTTCCCGCTCCATACTTTGCACATTGTCTTGACTGTACTAAGGCAAAATGCAGATTTCCCCTTTGAGCAGTGCTAATTACGTGACCTCTCAACCCCTAGACCTTATGCATGTTGATGTCATGGAATCGCTTCCCCGCAACTTTCTTAGGAGCCTGGCCCGCTACGTCTTGTGTCTGACTGATGATTTCTCCAGGTCTTGCTGGGTGTTTGCTCTTCTTCACAAAAGAGATGTCACTGACATCCTTTAGTCTTGGCTCCCTCAAGCTGAACAAGCCTTTCATTGTCGATTCCGCATCTTTGGATGTGACTGTGGTGGTAAGTTCTTTAATCCCAGCTCTTGTTTTCTTGAGTCCCAGGTGTGCGCATGGAGCCATCTGCTTCGTAGTCCAGGCATAACGGTGTCTCTGAACATTGGAACCAAACTCTAGCCAACAGGGTGTGTTCCCTTCCGCCTGCCTCCGGTCAGTCTCATCTTTATGCTTTTGGAGCTATGTCATACATGTCTTGGGTCTGGAACCGTGTCCCTCACAGCCTAGTCCCTTGTTACGTCACCTTGTTTGGGATGTGGAATGGTCGTCGTGCTGACTTGCATCTTGCCCGTGTCTATGGCTCTTTCGCCACGGTGTGGCTGCTCAATAACAATAGTGAGGGCAAGCTTGCCCCTGAGGCCGTCTTTGCATTTTCCGTAGTACCTCCTTCTTCAGAGCGTGGTGCTTCAGGGATCTCACCCGGCGCCGCATCATTGAATCGTGTGATGTCCTCTTCTTTGAAGATATGCTTGAATGTGACCTATGTCATTTCTCTGCTGCCACCTCTCTTGCCCTGATTTCTCGACTTGGGGGAGGCTCTTCATCGTCCACTTCTATTGCACCCTCGTCTTGGGTCTCGATGGCTGACCCTAGTCCTGTCTGACTTTGGATGCTGGCTCACCTGTCTCAGTCTCTCTCACTGCCTCCTCCCTCTCTCCGCCTCAGACTGCGGTCTCTCCATCGGCTCCTTTTCTGCCTGTTGTCTACCTCTCCTTCCCTAGCATCCTCCTCTTCCTCTCCAGCACTTCTTCTGCAAACTCCTTCCTCTACGGCACATTCTACTTCCTCTTCCTCTCTGGCAACCCCGTAGCCCTCTTCCTCTCTGGTGCTCTCTGAGCCCTCTTCCTCTACCTCTTTTCCAGCACTACCCTCTTTAGCCTTGCCATCTGCCTCATCGGTGCCTCCTGTGTCTCCATACGTCCGTGGTGGCCATCTGCGTGCCCTTCCTACCCAGAGTCGCACTTCTGCTGCTTCCTCTCATGGCATCTCCTCACATGGTCCCCACGATGCCATATCGCACCACATTGTCTAGTGAGCCTGGGCTGCGTGCTCTTAGGCTCACCAAATCTAATGACCTCTCCACCTTTTTGTCACTCGTTCATCCCTTCTCTTCCCTCGGGTATTCATTTGTGGAGCATGAATTTCATCACGCCCTTGGCATATCTGTCTCTGGGTACGTGGCTCATTGCTTTGTTGTTGTTGGTCTCTCCCACTGTCTCCAGTGTCCATGACAGTTCACGTGGTCCACAAAGCCGCTGACTCCCCTTCAAGATAAACTCAAGGCTTCGTCCGAGCATGATGTACACGAGCTTTTAGATCTCCCACATGGTGGACACTGTCTCAGCCAATTGGGTTCATCGCAAAAAGCTAAACTCATGAAGCACAGTTGACCGACACGAAGCTCACCTCACGGCCAAGGAGTCCTCACATATCACCGACATCAACTTTGATGAAACCGTCGCTCCACTGTGAGATTTTGCTACGGCACGGGCCTTCCTTGGTCTTTTTGCTCAACATGACTCGGAACTCGAGACAATGAACATGAACAATGCCTTCCTTCATGGCAGACTTGAAGAAGAGATCAACGCGATCCAGCTTGCAACTAATCTAAAGCACAGGTTGTGACAGTTGTGTTGCTGATACAGCGTGCGGGCTTCCACACTTGTTGCTTAGTCAGCTGCCACCTCAGTCTGTTGCTCTAGAGTGTAAGTCTGAGTGCTCTAGGTTCGTTACTCAGAGATGTGCACGCCAATGTTAGCGCCAGAAGGCAGCTGAAAACTGGAAGTGACTGATTAAGAAACAAGAATGATTAACAATAGGAGACCCCTCCAGATTCTAGCTCCTCCCAGCTCTGTAGAGCTTGGTACTCAGTTTCTACACCTGCCGGAAAATAGACCTATTTTCTCGCAGGCAGGTTTTCTCGGTGAGCCCTGCCAGACGGCTGACAGCCCAAACAAGGACGTCGTCCGTTTTGCCTGAAAACTAGACCATATCATAATACGCACGCTGCGAACGCAATCGCGCGGTAAACATCAGCTAGAAAAATAGCAGTGAGGAGTTATGACTGCCTAAACCCACGCAAAATCTACGCTAGTCCCTGGGGCCAACACTGCTAGAAAATCATGAAACTTGGACCCTATGCATGACATAACGCTGCGAACGCAACAGTGCAGTCAAACACTGCACTGGACGTGTGCAGTTAGCATATGCAGCGACAGTGCCTGCCAGCGGCACGACTGCCGAGGAGGTTTGCCGATGGAGCTGAGCATGAAGGAGGAAGGAGGCTCCAACAAACTGTGTGTAGAGCTCAGCGTGCGTCGGCTCCACCGGACGACACTCCATCAGCGTCGCGTCTCGCCGTCAGTCATCAGACGGCGAGACGCGAGAGATGCGAGACAAAAACCGACACTGGTTTCACAGTCTCTTACAGTCAGCATACAGAAGGAAGGATCTCCGGCCTACTCAGGTGTTTCGGAGCATGCAGCTCAAGCGTGACTGCTCAAAGGGGACACTTCATGTTCACCAGGCTGCGTGTGTACATAGCCTCAGGGAGCTTTTTGCCTCCCTACTCTCTGTAGTCCCCTTGGCCTCTTCACCAGTGACTCCCACGGGTCAGACACTAAGAAAATCACCAGATATCTACACGATTGTGTGCGATTGGCACACTGATGTATCTAGCCACCACTAGTTGATGTCTCCTTTGCAGTGAACTTCTTGTCTAAGTTCTCCGAGTGCTCCGGAGAGCGACAGTATGAGGTTGCATTGTGTGTGGTACGGTATGCCCTGTCTGAGAGACAGCTCCTAGCACTGCTGTCGCTAGCGTGGCAACGCAAGCCAGCTAGCTAACTCACTAGCACGCACAGGTGGAGGTGAGAACAGCAAGGGGTTGGCTAGGGACACAAACACAAGTGTCAGAAGCTGCAAATGTTTGAAATGTGCAGAGAGAAATGACAACTAAATAGCACTATTTAGGTCTGGCCAACCTAAATAGTGCCACGGACCTAGTGGATGCACACACACACACACANAGTCTCAGGGATCTGCACGTGAATGGACATGAGCCGAGGGGTCACCGTAAGCTGTGTACGACACACACAGCAACACTCCCCCATGACCGGAGGGCGAAACACGTCCATGCACATGCAGACACTGACGCTGTACAGAGCCGGAAACGCACAGCCGCTGCAAGCAGTAGGCACAGCACATACAGGGTGGCACATGAGGAATCAACCTGCAACAGGGGTGGGGCAGAGTCCAACGGAACGAGTGGCCGCATGAAACTTCGAACGACCCAGAGCCTTGGTCAGAAAATCCGCGCACTGCCTGTCTGTGCTCACGTGGATGACTCGGATCTCACCACGATCAACCAGGTCATGCACGAAGTGATGCTCGACATTGATGTGCTTCGTGCGTGCATGGAACACACCTGAGTTCTTGGCGATGGCCTCCGCGCTCATGTTGTCACACTGGAGAACCACGGGGGGAATGGACTGACGCAGTTCACGCAACAGACGGA
>SZWC01001918.1:0-23055 GCA_023375785.1 Penium margaritaceum
CTCTCTCTCTCTCTCTCTCTCTCTCTCTCTCTCTCTCTCTCTCTCTCTCTCTCTCTCTCTCTCTCTCCCTCTCTCTCTCTCTCTCTCTCTGCAATCGTGGGAAAGAAACGTGTCGTCACTGTACCATGACATAACTGCTCACCTTTTCATGCACCAGTCTGTTGCCATCTGAAGGATGGAACTCCGGCTGTCGCCACAGTCGCCATCTATACACCTCATGGAGCATATCAATGCTCGTGAGACCGCCACAAGTCCCAATCCTCAGTCTCTCCTTTCTCCGCTGTATGGTGGCGCATCAGGGTACGCCGGAGGGCAGGGAGTGGGCGAGCAGCCTGCAGCCATGGATCAAGTGGCGGAGCTGAACTCCGGGACGGGATGGAGCACCCTGAAGCAAAAGGGTGCACGGCCACAAGGGGAGGAGGGCTGGCACATTCAGCCGCACACTCACGGGTGGTCAAAGATGAAGATGGAGTTGCTGAGGCAAGTGGAGGAAGATTCATGATGGAAACATGTGTAGAAAGAGGAGCGATGATGGAGTCATTGGGAGTGAGGATGGAAAACACCAAAGGCATGCTCACGTCTCCCGTGGTAGTGTCTCAATCGGACGTCAAACTCAGAGATGGTATAAGATCCTCCCCTAGGATGGGTGTGTGAGATCTTGATAGTTGAAAGCTCATGCCGATGGTAGTGGTGCTCCCCTACGCCGCCATCACCTTCCGCTACAACATCTCCGCATGCTCCTGTAAGTTAGCATTGTCAATGCGCCGGATAGCAACGGTCTAGGAAAAACGGGTCCCGACATGGGAGGCCGCCAACCACTCTTGGTATTGTAACCAAGATAATATATCACCCTCGAATGAGAGATCCACACTTTAAGTTCGTTTGGTTTGCAACCTCACGAAGTCCGCATGTTGGTCTTTATTGTCTACCTTTGGTTGGACACTCTGTGAGGAGTCTCAAAGGCAAGAACTGTAAATGGATGCATGCAAGGTACAGACTCTTGTACTTGCAGAGCTTTGCTAAAGCTTCTGCTTGCAGTGGCTCCACTGGAGCCAGCCTCAACCTACACTCCTACTTGGTGCGTCCTTAGACCGCCAAGTGTCATCCTCAAGGCAGGCTCTAGTAAGCTTCCTAGAAGCTTCCTGTCCCAGTTTGGGCCACAAAGAAAATTGCGGCCGTCTCGGGGTTTGAACCCACGACCTCTCATTTGAGACTCTGGTGCCTATTCAACCAAGCCAAAAAGGTATGATTCCTATGATGAGCCACAGAGCACATACCCAGTATGGGCAGTGCATTCCTGGCCCATCTCAGAACAGACCAAGGGGACGTACTCCATAGAGTAGTGCATGCCTTGTCTGTATGTGTAGCTAGCCAGCTAGGCAGTGGACAAGGTGCATACTATTTCAACAAGCATAAGCTGCCTCGGAAATCTGGAGGTGGCCCATGTCTGCCTCGCGTTGGACCAACTCTATCTCACTGGATGCTGCACATGTAGACTACAAAACTCGCAAGTACAAGTTCATCTACATCTCTACTATTGAAGACTATGAAGCCGGTGTTGCTGCATCCTCCTGGGGGACAACCAAACTCACAATATGCTGAGATACTGGACAATATGACAGAGCTGAAGGTGTCACATCCCGACCACATCTCATGTCAATCAAACAAGGAGGGATGAGAGGTCGCATGTCAAGAAAGAAGGATAAGGTAGATTCGTCAAAGTCTGCGGAGCATGTGGAAATGTCGTATGTACAAGTGGTGCCACTCACATCCTTGATGTGATGAGTATGGTCACCAATGGATGAATACGTAATGATAGAACTGAGCTGCTGCTGACAAGGTGACTCCATCTACCTGGTCTAATATGTTGCACTGTACTCATCTGCCTGCATAGTGGACACATCTATGCAGGACTCCGGCTCAAAAATTGATCCAATGTCAGTCAAGGTAACTAGAAAGCTCAGCTCGCGCTCATACATTGTCTCACCGAGAAGACCAGTTGATGTCACCCGCTCGATGATGGAGTAATGATCATCACCCGAGTACGTCATGTGTATCGCTGCTCCTCCGTGTGTATGAGAACCCATAGAATCTAGGAACATGGGCGACTCCTGATGCTCAAGCTGGTCCTCGGGTAGCGCCAATGACAAGGTCGAGCCTGTCGTGTCTCCTACAGCACATATCTCGGTGATCTCTTGCAATATCACTCCTCTCAAGAATGCCTCCACGTCTAAAACAACAACCAATCCACTCAGCACCTGCACTGCGACCGTTGCCGGGCTGGTCTGAGCCTGTTGCATTAACTCCCTTGGAATTCCGCAAGAGGCATGCTGGGTCGTACGGGGCTCCTCTGCCACAGGCGGGCCGCCATAGATCACAGACGCGAGTGGTATCGCCCAGGGACTCGGGGGCTACACCAATCCTCATACATTCTGCTACTACAAAACGCCTGGCTCTTGTCCCGGCGTGGACGTTGACCTCAATGATACACATGTCTCCTGCACTGTGACCGCTGCTAGGCTGGTCTAAGCCTATTACATTACATTTCCCGGAAGTCTGCAAGAGGTACCCCGGGCTGTACGAGGCTCCTCTGCCACCATCGGGCCGCCACCGATCAGAGCTAAGAGTGGCATCGTCCAGGGACTCAGGGGCTGCACTTCTCCTGATACAATCTGCTGTTGCAGAACGTCCGGCTCCTGTCCTCGTGTGGAAGTCAACCTCAATGATACGCATGTCTACTACATCGAGACCGCTGCCGGGCTGGTGTGAGCCTGCTGCACCAACTCCCCCAGAAGTCTACAAGAGGCATCCGAGGCCATACAAGGCTCCTCTACCACAAACCGGCCTCCACCGGTTGGAGTCGCGAGTGGCACCGACCACGGATGTGAGGCTTACACCGCTCCCAATACAATCGGCTATTACAGATTGTCCGACTCCTGCCCCGGTGTGGAAATCAACCTCGATGATATGCATGCGACCGCTGCCAGGCTGGTGTGAGCATGCAGCACTAACTCCCTCACTAGTCCACAAGAGGCATCCCGGGTCATACGAGGCCCCTCTGCCACCACCTGGAAGCCACCGGTAGGCGCCGTGAGTGGCACCACCCAGGGAAGTGAGGCCTGCAATGCTTCTTATTCAATCGATTTCTGCATAACGTCCGGCTCCTGCCCCGACGTAGATGTTGAGCTTCATGACACACATGTCACCACCATCAATGCCATGTTTGGATCTGAGTCCACGTCATGTGTCAACACCGTGGCATCCACGTCTGCATGAAGTGACTCCCTGATGCTGCTCACAAGCAAAGGTGCTGACCCTATTGATATCAATGTGGCTGGCTGTCCCTGATAGCCACTCTCCCCCTTGACAGGATGAGCAACGGCAGCCCTAGAAGCGGACAATCTATCTCAGCTCTATCCAGCACTACGGGTCGTGCGGCGACAACAACACCGTGCTCGAGACCGAATACCGAAAGATGAATCATCCAAAGGGAGCGTGGCGAAAGAATGAAGGCTTGAGAGAATGGTAGCCGCTTGGGATGGATTGGAGGGTGAAGCTGAAGAAGCATCCTGAGACGATGCGAATGAAGAAGATACAGAGGAAGGCACAAAAGCCGTTGATAGACTCATGGAAGTAGCATGCTCGGTGGCGACAAGGTTACACAGCTGCTTCATCATCCGCTTCAAGTCACGGATCTCAGGGAGCATGACCGCAAGAGGTCCGGTGAGTGGACGCGCCAACGCAAGGAGAACCTCATCCTGTGGAGGACGTGTACTCTCACGGGACCGAATGCACAAGACACCTCCTACCATTTCAGTGAACTCATCTTGAGCGCCTGACAATGGGGGTGCGTAGAGCCCGTGCTCTTGACAGTAAAGCACCAAGCCCCGAAAGGAGCGAGATCACAACAAGTCTGTGGGACACAAACCAACACTCCCCCATGACCCACAGCCAATGCACAGCGACACAAGCTCACAGTCACAAACGAGTGTCACAAGGAGTGACAGAAAACTGTACAAACAGTAGGAACGATCATTCACCCAGGATCACCACGTGAACACAACAGCCCAACAGCATGCACAGCCGCCTTAAAGATGTTACTGCTGAGTGCCTTTGTCAGGGAGTCTGCTCTCTGTTGTCGTGTATCAACCCAGACGACATGGAAATCACCTGCAACAATGCGCTCATGCACAAAATGATGCTCAACAGTGATATGCTTTGTGCCTGTGTGATGCATGCCATCATGTTCAGCAATTGCTTTAGTGCTTTGGTTGTCACAGCGCAATGTAATGCAGCGGATGGGGACACATAGTTGCTATAGCAAGAGACACAGCCAAACAATCTCGCAAGTGCCCACACCGAGAGCAACATACTCAGCCTCATTGGAGCTGTGGGCCACACAATCCTGCTTACCACTCTTCCACGACACAGCGGTCACTCCAACTAGGAAGATGTGACCTGTACGACTGCGTGCGTCAGTGTCGTATGCCAAATCTCTATCTGTATATCCATGCATAGTGAAGAATGGTTGTGGACGATAGCACAATCTAGTACGGGCAGTGGAGGGGGCGTACCTGACAACGTGCAAAACAGCCTCCATGTGTTGGGCTCGGGAAGCTTGGGAGAAGTGGGCCACAATGGTCACCAAGAAGAGAACATCTACCCTGGTCATAGTCGCCAAGTACATCAGTGACTCAATGACACATAGATAGTCAGTCACATTGACTCTCTCCCTTAGCTTAGACACATCCAATGTCTTCAGCAACCTTTGAACTGTTGGGATCATGGGCGTGGACGTTGTGGGTGTGGAATCAAGCAGTAGGGAAAAGAGCTCCCCCAGCCTGTGGACGTACGCAGCCTGGTGAACATGGACTGTGCGACGAGAACGATCACGCTCAAGCTCCATGCCCAAGAAGACGCGAGCAGGGCCCAAGTCTTTCATCTTGTATGTGGACTACAGGAGCGTCATTACTGACTGGACAACAGCCTGACTAGGCAGGTCATCCACGTAGATGAGGACAGTGACGAACGGGGCAGAGGATGGAGTGACAAAGAGTGATGGATCCACCGTACTACGTTGGTAACCTCCTTTTTCAAGAGTGGACGTGATCTCTTGGTTCTAGCATTGTGGCGACTGCTTCAGGCTGTAGAGAGCCTTTCACAGTTGCCAGACTCGATCAGTGCAGTCGGAGAAGCCGAGAGGCTGGACCATGTAGATATCCTCATCTAGCTTTCCGTGGAGGAACGCATTGTTCACATCCATCTGCTCTAACTCCCAGTCGTGGTGAGCCACAAGACTCAACAGTGCTCTAGCAGTGGTGTATCACCTGACTGGTGTAAACGTCTCGTCGAATTTGACGCCAGTGTCTTGGGAGAGTCCCTTTGCCATGAGGCGTGCCTTGTATTTGTCGAGTGCACCGTTGGGCTTGTCCTTGCGTTGAAAGACCCAACTACAATCAATGGCTTTGCGACAATGCAGTAAATCGACAAGCTCAGAGCCCGAATGGTCACCAAGGACGTTGAGCTTGTCACGCATTGCAACATCCCACTACTAGGCATCGGAGGCTGCGCGTGCTTGAAACAAAGTGGCCGGCTTTGGGGGCAAGGCTGTGGTGGCCGACGTGGTGTGACACTCGGCAATGCTGCTCAAGATAGCAGCTGCCAAGGCTCGCTCATGGTCAGAGGGGAGGAGTGCGTCGCAAAGGGCGGAACTGGGATGGACGACCCAAGTAACCAAGCCCAGTGCATCCATGCCGGTGGGGAGAACAGGCGAATGGGCAGGCTGAGACACAGGCTGAGACAGAGGAAGTCATGCCTCGGTCGTGGAGGTGTTAGAGCAGTTGGGTAAGGCACAAAGACTCCCACCCCGGATGAAGGGTGAGACAGGGGCAGAACCACTGGGAACTCGCAGAGGCGGGTCAGGCACCCAAACAGGAGAGGTTGCGGGTGAAGGGGCAACGGGAGGTGTGCCTCGGCTGGATGGGATGGTGGGAGATGAGGCAGACTGGGCAGAGTCAGTGACCGGAGACGATGGTACGTCAGAGGGGCTAGACGACACGTCAGAGGAAGAGGGCATAGAGAAGGTAGGGATAGGCCCTCACGACGAGGAATGCAATGAGGGCGAAAGCTGCGGTATGGCAACAGGGACTGCCGGATCAGCAGGACCGACGTGTCCCCTCAGCGGAGAGAGAGACAGGAGGGAGGAGTCATGGTACAGGTGACTGAGATCGCAAAGGAGGATTGAATCAACGAACAAAGCATCGCGAGACTCAACGACACGCTGAAGAACAGGGCCCTTGAAACGCTAGGCTTTGGACTGCGCGAAAACCCCGAGAAAGGGGCACGGAGGGCCGTGAGGGGATGATTTCCCATCACACAGATCCTTTGGAAGCCAGAATAAAGAAATGCTACCTCAGACCCAAGGGAGACGAAGATCGGCTTAAATACCATGCCAACGCTCAAAGGGTGTGATAGTGCGGGTTAGGGGATGTGGGGAACACTGTTCTAGACCCACGTAATGTAGCACATGGCCTTGAAGGCAAAAAGCGGCGACAGACCAGACTCAGACATAAGTGTGCGGACACCGTCAGCAAGTGTCCGGTTCCATCACTCAGAGATACCATTTTTTTGGGGTGTGGAAGGAGCGGACGTGTCCAAACACACCTTACAAGACTCGAGAAGACAAGCGGTGGGACCAAGGAATTCACCGCCATGGTCGCTATGGAAGACTTGAAGTGACCGTTGACAAGCACGCTCAGCCTAAACAAGCCACGATTCAATAACGGAACAAACATCGCTCTCCTAGCATAGAGCAAACACACAATGAAAGTGAGAGAAATCATCAGTAAGGCACAAAACATAGCAACCCATGTCACCAAGAAGGTCATGAGGCAAATGCCCCATGACATCTGCATGAACAGATCAAGGGGATGTGCAGAGTTAGACCCAAAAGGAGAGAAAGGAGAGCAATGCATCTTCCCTTGCGCACCGTCAAGACAATGAGCAGGACAAGGGGCAGGGAAGGTAGAAGGCGAGAGGCCAAGAGCAAGTTGGAGACGCAGCATGCTGTGAATAGCATCAGTGTGGACATGGTCAAGGCGACGATGTAAGAAACAGACAAGGTCAGGAGCGAGAGAGTGTGCAACGTGAGCAAGAGCGACACCAACGGTAGGAGCAAAGGGGGCGTGCAAGGGAAGACGATAGTGTTTGCGGCACTTCACGTCACAGAGAACAATACGGTGGGAGGAACGAAGACAGAGAGTACCAACACCATGGCTAGTAGTGAAGTCCATACCTTGATCGTCTAGGGATAGCACAGACAACAGGCTGAGTTCCAGCGAAGGCACATACAGGACGTCAGGCAGATACAGGGCACCACTGGGTCCGACAAAGCACACGACGCCCACACCCTGAACCGGAAGCAACTAACCAGACCGAGTACGAAAAAATCGGACAGAACCAACGGGGCCTAATGAGAAAAACGAGGAACTCACAGACGTCATGTGGTGGGTCGCACCAGAGTCAAGGACCGAGAGGCCACTGGACACACGCATGGAGGGTAGCACACTAGACGTGGTGACAGTGGCAACGAAGGAAGGAGACAAGGTACAAAGGGAGAGACCACGAGGAAGGAACTCAGACTACCAACGCTAAATCCACAGGAAAAACGCACACAAGGCGCCAAGAACGTGACCGGGAAGATCCCCACAAAGGACACTGTTAGTCTCGCACACAAGACCATTGGCACGCGGTGCAATTCTCGAACCTCCCTGATCGTGAAGGTGGATATGCTGAAGGAGGGACTACTCAAGGTGGCGCTCGCGATCCCCACGATCACCATTCATAGATGCCGGTGGAGCTAGAGTAGATGCGCCAGTGGAAGGGGGGAACCACGGTGGAGCGGTGTAGGCTGATGATGGGGGGGACCAGCATACGCAGGGACACCGTAAGGAGGTGGCCAGCCCCAGGGGTAGGGGGCAGGCAACGGAGGCGAAGGCATACCAGAGGCGGCGTGAGTCTGAGTCAAGAGAGGGGTGGAGGAGCGTAATGGGACACTAGCGCGGGTGGGCGAGGGTGGAGAGGAGGAGCCGGAGGTGCGCGACCAGTGAGCGCACATCGCCCGGGCAAGGTGGAGGTCATCCGGTGGAGCTGGGAAAGTCCAAGCAGAGTGCTCAGTCGAGACACAGTTCAAACACACAACGGTTCTTGGAACCCGCAAGGAGGCAGCAGCACCCTTGTCCTTGCCCTTACCCTTGCCCTTGCCCTTGTCCTTGCCCTTTCCACGACTCTGGGA
Source organism: Penium margaritaceum (assembly GCA_023375785.1). Classification (NCBI taxonomy): domain Eukaryota; kingdom Viridiplantae; phylum Streptophyta; class Zygnematophyceae; order Desmidiales; family Peniaceae; genus Penium; species Penium margaritaceum. The sequence continues at coordinate 8,294 of SZWC01001918.1, forward strand.
AGCAAGGGCAGAGGCACAAGAGGATGAGGAAGAAGCGGCAGAGACGGAGGAAGAAGCGGTGGAAGCGGAGGAAGACGCAGCAAAGGAGGAGGGTACAACATCAGTGGTGAGCGTAGCAACACCCGTGACAGCAGAGCGATGGAGAAAATTGTTATGTAGACTAGTCCAACAAGCAGCAAGGCACTTGGAAATGAAGTCCCAGAGAGCACCAATCCCAGGCGGTGATCTGGGAGGGACTGGCTGCGAGGCAAGGCATTGTAGCTCATCAGCTTTGACGTCACGAAGGAGATGAGACAACTCCAGAATGAGACCGTTGACCATGGTCATAACGGAAGAGAGTTGGCAAGGTGCTCCATCGTCATGTTCACAAAGGAGCTTGAGACCCCGCACCCAATGGGCATCGGCAGTCTCATCAGCGCGCATGAGGAACATGTTGAACTGGATCGTCAGCGCGCTCTGAGCGGCTTGGCCAGTGGTACGGGGACGCAGCATGGAGTATACGCCAATGGGGTAAGCAGGGCACTGGGAAGTAGGGTCATTGTTGAAGGTGCCAACATCATCAATCAGCGATTCAGGGGTAACGGCGATGAGAGTACGAACAGCACAGGCAGACTTGGCAGCAAGTGGTGTAAAGGGAGCAACAGCGGGGAAGTAGTACTCCCACAAGTTCTCTCCCTGAGCCCAGGTGCAAAAGCGCACCTCCCAAGAGGAGAAGGCGAGTATAGAGGTAAGTGCAGGTGGCTGAGGAAAGAAGTCATGCTGGCGAGGCATAGGCGGGGGGGAAGCAGTAGCGGCAATGCCAGTGTGCGCAGCAGCAGAGGTGCTAGAAGCATAAGAGGTTACTGCTGGAAGAGTGGGGTTAGCCCCAGAAGGGGGAACAGCAGACGCAGTGTGGAGGCGACGAAGTACAATAGCGGCTACTTCATCAGCAAAAGCAACATGGCTGTCCTCAGCGAGCTTAAGACGATCCTCGGCCTCCTGTTGGGCCACGCAGGTGAGGACCAGTTGGCACTGAAGGGTCACAATGAGTGACTCGTCGTCACCGCCCATGATGACGACGTGCGGGCTCTGCCGGACAGATTTCGGCAGAGTTTCCCCAGCCCCACTGGGCGTGGGAAAAATGGGGTTGACTGAGGCATGGGATAAAACCGTTGTAGGACAGCCCACCCCTTGGTGTCCATTTGGTCTATGAGCTTGTCAATCTACCGCCTGGGCGCAAAGCCATTGATGCCCACCGAGTCTTTTGACGCAAGTACAAGCCCAATGGTGCACTCGACAAACACAAATCACGCCTCACGCTTAGAGGCCAGGAGCGCGTAGCTGAGGGCGGAACTGGGATGGACGACCCGAGCAGCCAAGCCCGGTGCGTCCATGCCGGTGGGGAGAACAGGCAAGTGAGCAGGCTGCGACGCACGCGGAGACGGAGGAGGTCGTCCCTCGGTTGTGGAGGTGTTAAAGCGGTTGGTTAAGGAAAGAAGACGCCCATCCCTGACGAAGGGTGAGACAAGGGCAGAACCAGTGGGAACGTGTGGAGGCTGGTCAGGCACTCGGATGGGAGAGGCCGTGGGTGAAGGGGCAATGGAAGGCGAGCCTTGGCTTGAGGGGACAGCGCGAGACGAGGCAGACTGGGCAGAGTCCATGACCAGAGACGATGGTATGTCAGAGGGGCTGGACGACAGGTCAAAGGAAGAGGGCACAGAGAAGGTAGGGATACGCCCTGATGACGAGGATTACAATGAGGGCAAAAGCTCCGGCGCGGCAACAGGGACCGCTGGACCGACAGGACCGACACATCCTTGGCCATCGACGACGAGGCAAGGCAATAGAATATCTTGTCAAGTGGCATGGCTAAAACCCCAAACATAACAGCTGGAACCCTACGACAACGTCCGAGACGTCAATCACCTAATTGATGGCTAGTGTCGTTGTCACCGAGCCACATTTGTATGCGCGTCGGTGAGAAATTGCTAGAAAGCTTCCTAACCTTTATGCTGCTGATGTGGCAACACTGTCCAGTCAGCTAGCACACAAGCATGCAAGCAGGTGCAAGAAACAACAAGGATCAGGCTAGGGAGACGCACAAAGTCTCATAATCTCCAATAGCTTAGTAATGCAGAGAGAAATGACAAGCACACAGCATAAACACCTGCCGCGGCGCACGGCGGGTGACGCACGCGGTAATGTCAGTTTGTCCAAAAACCGGCTGAAAACCACTGTTTTGGCCACAACTCTACGCACAGGAATCCAAACGCAACACCATCTGAACCTAGAGATGCAAAATCTTGAGCCGGATGCAAGTCTGGCATCTACTATTGGACAGACAATGCAAAACATGCAAATCAGACTCGAGAGCTAGTCCACTGAGAAAACGGTAGCGTCTGTAGAAAACCTGCAGAGCACCCCAACAAGCACCCGGGACGTCGTGGCAGCCGTCTGGCAGCTACTGATGGATGGATCCACCACCCGTCAGTGCTCCGGCGCCAATTGGGCCCACATCAGGGATCCGCACGAGCATGGACACGACCGAGTGGTCACAATATGCTGTACAAATGGATGGAAACAACTCACATCACAACACTCCCCCATGACCCGATTGTACGCATGTCCATACATGTGCAGAATTGAAACATGTACACATCAAGATGCTCAACAGTCCATACTCACACACCCCACTCTCAGCCACTCTCAGGCAAGTGCCATAGCCCGACAGAACGAATGGCCAGCATGAACTTTCCGCACGCAAGTGCCTTGGTCATGAAGTCAGCCCGCTGCATGTCCGTGTCGACCCGGATGACGGAGATCACCTGTCGCTCCACAAGATTTCGCACAAAGTGATGCTCAACAGCAATGTGCTTCGTGTATGCATGAAACACACCAGAGTTCTCTGCAATGGCAAGAGCACTTTGGTTGTCACAGCGCAGAACAATTCAACGCACAAACTGACGCAACTCACAAAACAAACACTGCAGCCACACCACCACCACAGCAACCCCAACCCCCAGAGCGACATACTCAGCCTCTGATGAGCTACGTACGATACAACCTTGCTTACCACTGCGCCAAGGCACAATGGTGCCACCTAGCAGGAACACGTAGCCTGTCTGACTGCGCCCATCAGGACTCCACGCCTAGTCATTGTTTGTGTGTCGACTACCACCGAACACTGCCGTCAAAAGTAGAGTCCGGGGTACGGTGTGGACACCATGTACCGCACCACTCGCACACCCGCATGAAGGGCTCTTACCCGAGGACACTTTGAAAACCGTGCAAGGAGGTTGACGGCAAAGGCAATATCGGGTCGTGTGGTAGTGGCCAAGTACATCAAGGAGCCAATCAGGCGAGAATACATGGTCACATCCACTGTCTCCCCCAGGTATGCGGGATCATCCATCTTCAGAGCATTCGACCAGTCAGGTGTGATGAGGGTGGAGGCTGTAGGAACTGCACCCAGGAGGTCAGCAAACCGCTCCCCCACAATGCGAGCGTAACGTGCCTGATGCAACAAAAGTGTCCATTGCTGACGATCACGCACGATCTCCATCCCGAGAAACAGAGCTGCAGGACCAAGGTCCTTCATCTTGTAGGCAGCCTGGAGAACTGCCTTGGCCTCCTTCACGGCCTCCATAGAAGGAGACGCAATCAGGAGGTCATCCACGAGACCAGGATGGCGGTGAAGCTCTCAACTGTCCGTCTGAGAAAGAGAGACGGGTCGGCGTCACTCTGTACGTAATCGGCACGTGTCAGTGTGCCAGTGATCTCCACGTTCCAGGACCTGGGTGACTTCTTCAGGCCATACAAGGCCTTGCGCAAGCGCCAGACCTTGTCCCCGACCTCAAATCCAGATGGTTGGACCATGTAGATCTCCTCCTCTAAGGTGCCATGGAGGAATGCGTTGTTTACATCCATCTGGTGCAGCTCCCAGTCGTGGTGAGCAATAATCCCGAACAGAGCGTGAGCAGTGGCCATGCGGCCAACGGGTACAAAGGTATCAATGAAATCTACTCTCTCAACCTGCGAGAACCCCTTGGCCGTCATGCGAGCCTCGTAGCGATCCAATGTTCCATCAGGCTTCACCTTCTTGCAAAACACCCACTTGGCCTGTACAGCCTTCCGCCCAGGCGGGAGGTCGACAAGATGCATCGTGAGCTAAGAGTGACTCCTTCAACGTGCCTGGATTAAGGGTCGTCAAGGGAGTGCTCTGGGTGGCTAAGGCGCATGCCTCTGCACTCCGTCTAACCACAACAAGGTCGGCTGCGGCATCGCAAGCGACCAAGAACTCTTGAGGGACCAACGCGTGGCCGACAGGACATGCTGGGTGCACCTCAATGTAGTCTGCCTGGACACTCAAGCCAAGGGCCTTCGTGCTAGGCTCGCCACTCTAAACTCTACGAGTTGGGCACCTGGGTCCGCTCTCAGCGGAGCCAGCATTCTGCTGAGCCCTAGAGGCCAATGGTCAAAGACGACCACCGGGCTCACGGGAGTGGCCCGATGCATCACTCATCTCAGGCTACGGGGAAGACTGCTGAACCAGAGCAGTAGGGGACATGGGTGCATGCACGGGAGTGGGTGTGACAGAGGGGGCTGACACTGGCATGGGATCAGGTGTGCCACAGGGAACTGACACTCGCACGGGATCAAGTGTGGGAGAGGGGACCGACACTGGCATGAGATCGGGTGCGCCAAAGGGGTCTGACATTTGCATGGGATCAGTTGTGCCAGAGGGGACTGACGCTCGTACGGGATCAGGTATGGCAGAGGGGACCAACACTGGCATGAGATCAGGTGCGCCGGAGGGGTCTGGCACCGGCACGGGATCAGGTGTGTCAGAGGGAACTGATGAGGCTACTGGACCCACTGCCACGATGGCCCGATCGTCAGCAGCCGGAGACCGGACCACAGGTGAGGAGGCCCCGACGGACCCATCCGTAGGACTAGACTCCCCCATCCGCCGGGAGGCCACAAAAGTAGGAACGTGGTCGACAGCTAGTGGCAGAATGCTGGACAAGTTGCAGTAGGTGAGAGCCTCAAAGAAGAGCGCATCTCGAGACTCAACAATGCAATGACGAGCAGGGTCCCAAAAGCGCCAGGCCTTTGACCGGCGGGAGATACCGAGGAAGGTACACATGCGTCCCCAAGGTCAGACCTTGGAACCCTGCTGGTCCTTGATGTACAAGACACAGGCAAGGGACCCCCAAACGTGGGCGAGATGGAGATGAGCACGATGGCCGAACCACAACTCGTACAGCGTGACATGGTCTGGAAGTGGACCGTGTGGCAAGCGGTTCCAAACCCACGTCATGTAGGAGAAGCCCTCAAAGGCAAAGGACTCCGGTAGACCACACTCAGACCGCATAACACGAACCGCATCCTCCATGGTGCGGTTCCAACGCTCAGACACACCGTTCTACTGTGGTGTGGCAGAGGCGGAAAGTTGGTGAAAGATACCGTGCTCGGCAAAGTAGGCATCCATCTCGCCTCAGAGCTCGCCACCATGATCTGAGCGGAACGTGTGCAGGGTGTGACGAGACTAGCTCTCAGCCATCACAAGCCACAGGCGGACCGCCAATGCGGCATCGCTCTTGTGGCGGAGGCTGTAGACCCACCGCATTCGGGTGAAGTCATCGGTCAGGGTGAGAACATATCGACCCCGATCAGAGAGGGACTCAACTGGGAGAGGACCGAGAAGTTCCGAGTGGACCAACTCTAGCGAGCGTAGTTCTTAGGAGGAGAAGTGAGGGTAAGAGCAGCAATGCATCTTACCCTGGGCGCAAAAAAGGCAGTCGGTCTTGGGCGGCTTCTCAAAGGAAGCTGCGTCAAGTCTATGGGCTGGCTGAATTCGAATGAGCTCGGACACAGTGTCCAAGCTCACATGGCAGAGGCGATGATTTAACAAGCGCTGGTGCTCAGGGGAGAGAACATCAACGATAAACACACGCGCAGAGGAGAGAGGGGGAGAAGAAACAAAGGGAATGCAACGAGATACACGATACATGTCATCAACAACAGAGGCACGAAGCACAATGGCGGGTGTGTCAAGAGCACTCACTGTGCCAGAGTCAGTAGAGTGCTCAACAGTGAGACCCGTCATGGTGCATTCATGAATAGAGAGCAGGCTGAGCTCAAGAGCAAGGACAAAGAGAACATCAGAAATGTACAAGGGGCCAGATGGACCATCAAACCGCACAACCCAATCACCCTGCACAGGCAACGACTGACCAGACCCTGTGCAAACAAACCGAACGGACGCAAAGGGATCGCACACAACGAAGTCACTACGACGACAGGTCATGTGATGGGTGGTCCCAGAGTCAATAATGCAGGTTCCACCCGGCTCACGACGAGTCGTCGACACTGAGCAACATGCCACAGAACACTCTGCCTCTGCTGGACGCTCAGCAGAGGACTCAAAAAAACGACGAATAACACAAATCTGTGACTCGTCAAGCCAGTCGGTACTGTCAGGTCGATCCTCATCGCAAGCCAACAAAGCTCTACCACAAGCATCATCATGGGCAACAGACGTAGTAAGACAAGCTGTGTCGGGACCACTCGGCTGTGACAACACACTCGCACCTCCCTGAGTACGAAATGCCAGCAGCTGAAAAAGCTCCGCGATCGTGCGATCTCGAGGGTCCACATCACCGCTGTCGCCTCGTGAAACAGATGCATCTGCTGCACATGTGGTCGCGGCGCGCCTAGTCCATGGGTCATTGGAGGAAATCCGCTCACTGTGTGCCGCTTGAAGGCCACGCATGATCCGAGTCCAGTCAAGGGGTTTTTCACACTCTGTGTAGCGGTGAGCGCCTCCACAGTTGTAGCAGTGGATAGAACGTCCACTACCACTACTCGCCGGCTGCTGCTGTTTCTACTGCTTTCCCTTCCCGCGTCGCTTCTTCCCCTTCTTCCCCTGTGCGGCCGCTGCAACGCCCTGAGTGTGGCCACTTGGGGTAGAGGAGGAGGAGGAGGAATTGGTGGAGGTGGGAATGGTGAGCTGGGACAGAGGCGTAAGAGGGGTCGCAGTCACTACTGCAACAAGTGGACTCTGTTGATGGGCGACGGCAGCCTCATGAGCCGAAGTGGCCTGGATGAAGTAACGATGGGCCCAAGGAAGCAGCTGTGGTGACTCGGACAACTCAAAGAGAGCCACATGATCGAAGTCCGTAAAGAGCTTCACGTGGTCCAAATGTGCCCCAATTATGATGGTGTCGAGTGCCCACAACTACGTCCCCCCACCGGTCCTAAGGCGCGTGTAAAGGCGCATTGCGCGCTTCCACTAGTCAGCTGCAAGCTCCGTGGGACCCTGACACAGGGAGTGAAACTCGCGTAGTTGGGCCGCCCTCGTGGTATGGGTCTTTGCAGCTAGAAGTGTTAGGGCCAGCTCCCAACCCTGACGCGGATCTCCTCCAGTCCCGGTCTCGGTCTCATCGAGAAAGGGTGAGAAGTCAACCACAGTCTCCCGCGGCATGGCGTAGAGGAGACCGCACATTGCTCTTGCTGCTGTCTGGACCTTGTGAGCATCGCGGGTTTGCACTGGATGTGGTAGTAGGGCCAGAAACCCTCATAATCGGCCCACACCTGAAATAAGGTCTCCTAGCAATCGAAGCCCTTGTCGCTATCATAACGGGGTGGAGGTGTCTCAAAGTCCTTCGGTCGCCGCTCCGTGGGGAGGGCAACTTCAGGCTTGGGAGACGGTGAACGGGGTATGGGGAGTCCACCAGTGAGGGAAACATCACCAAAGGTGAACGCTGCTAAACGACGTGGCTGATCCTGACAACGAGAAGGTGGCGGAGTGGGAGGCTGCGATCCCAGACGTAAGTTACAGATGCTCTCCTCAAGCACACAAATCTCATACTCGCGTGAGTCATCCTCAATATCCTCCTCATCCCAGGTGTCCACCTGTGATGAGTGGTGCTAACGCCGTGGCGCTATGTAGGGTGTAGACTGCTGAGCAGATGGTGCAGCTCCAGTAGATCCTCCAAGTGGTTGCTGTGAAGCCATCAAATGACCCCGCAGTAACTCCGTGATCTCCAGCAACGCATCGGACTGTCTGTGCTGCTGTCGGCGCATCTCGTCCTACGACCAATGAAGCTCGTCGATCATGAGGGACTGCAACCGCTGACTCATAACGCCCGAAGAAGATGACGAGGGGTCAACTAGCCCTTTGCCCTTGTCACGGACCGGCGCCATCGCAATTCTCAGTATGGGGCCGAACGTAAGAACTTCTCCGAAAAAGAAGCTGACCACGTCTCTCGAGGAGTTGAAACGTTAAAAAAAATGATGTTTTGACCCCAAAATGGCTGACGTCAGCACAACCTATGATGACGTCAATGTTTTTTACGTTTGAAAAAAAACGCTAGCTTTTTTTTTGCTAGCATAGAAAACGCAAGTGATTGTTTTTTTTTAGGTCACGCGAACTTGGCGTGACCAGTGTGGGTGACCTCGTCACCCCCTGCTCACGGCTGCACAGGGGTTGTGCAAGCCTGCGCAGTGCCAAGAAGGCCTGCGTAGTGATGCGCAGATTTTGCGCAGCTACGTAGCACTGGTCTGCACCAGGAGTGCGGCACAAGCCCGCCGCTGCTGCTGCTGCGAGTCTACTGCTACACTATTGTAACCGCTGCCGCTGCTGCAATGCTGCTGCTGCCGCTGTTACTGCTGGCACTGCAGCAGCTACAATGCTGCTGCTGCACTGCTGCTCCTTCACTACTACTACTGCGTTGTTGGTGCTGCTCGCAGCTACTGATGCAGTTGCTGCTGCACGCTACTCCGCCGCTGCGCGCTGCCACTACTCGTAGCCACCGCCGGAAGGTGCTACTGTGAGCGTCTACTCCCTTTTCTTTCTTTTCTTTTCCTGTGTACAGGCAGGCAGCCAGACACGGTTACTGCTTCCAACCGGTGCTGTTGCTGCTGGCCGGCGTGGCTGTTGGATCTCGTCACTGCGGCAGCTCCACTTGCTACGGTGGTGGCAATTGTGTGGTGACATCGCTGCTGCTAACGTCAGCTGCGACGGGTCCCAGGATGTGGCGGCGGCGGTGACTCTCATTGATGTTGCCGGTACTGCGTCTCTGCGGCGCAGCTCAACGAGAGGGGTCTCGTTGCTCTGATACCATGAGAAATTACTAGGAAGCTTCCTAACCTTGTTGCTGTTGATGTGGCGACATTGTCCAGTCAGCTGGCGAACTAGCAAGCAAGCAGGTGCAAGAAACAGCAAGGATCAGGCTAGGGAGACTCGCAAAGTCTCATAAGCTCCAATGGCTTAGTAATGCAGAGAGACATGACAATTGACAAGCATACAGAATAAATACCTGCCGCGGCGCATGGCAGGTGACGCACACGACAGTGTCAGATTGTCCTAAAACCGGCTCAAAACCACTGTTTTGGCCGCAACTCTGTGCATAGGCATCCAAACGCAACACCGTCTGAACCTAGAGATGCATAATCTTGAGCCAAATGCTACAACTGGTCACACGCACAAGTCCAGCATGGATCAGTGGACAGACAATGCAAAACATGCAAATCGGGCTCGAGAGCTAGTCCACTGAGAAAACTTTAGCGTCTGCAGAAAAACTGCAGAGGACCCCAGCAAGCACCCGAAATCGTGGCAGCCGTCTGGCAGCTGCTGATGGATGGATCTGACAGAAATGCAGGCACCTTCCTAACCACTTTCCGTGACACTAGACGTCAGCGCTAGGTAAGCATGTGACACGAGTCAAAAGTCAGAGGAAAAACTATAAGGGTCTGGGTAGGAACCAACTGCAAGTGTCAAGAAAGTCAAATGAATGAAGTTGCAGAGATTAATCAACAACTGAGGCCTAGACAGCTTGTGTAGTGTCTCTGACCTAGTGGGCACCCACACATATCGCGCACAAAGGCGCACATTTTCTAGCAGGACAAAACAGTGGATAAAACACAGTTTTTGGCATAATTCCCTGGAAACACGTCAGAACGACAAGTCGTCTGCACCAGAACGACCGCATCGACGAGATCTACGTCCTGATAGGCTGCATGCCTATGTGCTATCCCACGCCACACATCTAAAATAAGAAGAGAGTGTTCTGGACACTCGTCCAGCCGCCGGTACCATGTTGTCGCGTTCTGTGCCGCTGCTCTCTTAGCCGTTGCTCGTGACATGTGGAAGCCACACACACCAACACTCCCACTGGCTGACACATGTATCAAGACAGAAATGTCTGAGCAAAGGCAAGGAAGGGTGGCTCAGGCAACCAATCATAGCGAGCATCGATCAAGCATACAACAACACAGGGTCTCCTCGCGACAATGCTGCATCCCACCAAGTGTCCGGGTCTCGACCATGCACGAGGTGAATCACACACCATGGAAGAGAGACAGGGGAACAAGGTCTCCTCATGACCCTCGGAACATGTCTCCTAGGTCCGGGTCTGGACCACACCTGCTCGCATGCATGGAACATACATACCACATGGAGGCAATGGGTCTCCACGTGACACCGGTACAAGTCACCAGGTGCACGGTTCTCGACCAGCATAACCTCAACCGGAGTATTGTTCCAGTCACAAACCAACCATGCTGTCCATACAAGGGTGTCAAGCCAATGCCCACACTCCAACACCCCACCCTGGGCTGCAGAGGCTGGCTCCCCCATGGCCACATACGCCTGCATAGCGATAGCAAGGGTGAGAACGATGCTGATGGGGCATACCTCGCAGCCTCACCTCACAGCGTCATCAATACTGTCGTTGTCGTCGCTGTCGTAGTCGTCAACGTTGTCATCACCTGGTGCTACGACAAGGGCAGAGCTGAGGGCCTTCTTCAATTGAATCGCCTCCCATATGCTTGCCAGTTGATGGGCCATACACTGCCACACAAACTGCGCAGCGTTGAGACGCGTGTGCAGTTCGTCGAGCTCTACTGCGGCCGCCGGCCAGCCAGCTGCATCTGCGGCATGCAAGCGGTTACTCGCGGAACAAGCCTGAAGGTGGACCTCCGTCATGTGCGCGTCAGCGCGAGCCACTACCTCCTGCATCCTCGCCGCCTTGTCGTACAGGAAGCTCTCCATGTCAACTGTCAACTCAACTGTTGCCTGATCACCAGCTGTTGGCAGGCGGTCGTCACCACTCAACGACAGGCGGTGCTACTGCGGAGGCACCAGCTGCTGGTGACACACCCGACACTCGGTCGTCAGCTGGCCGGACATCAGCATCCGTCGGTGTTTCTGTAGCTATAGCGTCGTCCTTTTCATTGCAAGCCTGTACACAATGGGGCTTCGCCGAGCCCTTGGTGCGCAACCAGTCATCCACCGCAGCAGGTGGATGACAGGTTGCGCACCAGGGGCTTGGCTAAGCCCCATTGTCGCCCGTCGCTGACATGCATCCTGTAGGGACCACTGCAGCCTCAAGATAGGTGTGCACATCCTCTATGCACTCCTCAGCAACCTGTCATGCAGAGACATCTGCAGTGTAGCACGACTGCTGGCCTCCCGGAGCTCAGCTATGAGACCCTGCATGTGCGCCTCCGCTCAAGCCACCACTGCCTCCTGCTCGTCGATCGTGGAGTGTAGGTGCTCGGGTATAGGAGCTGCAACTCGGACAAGAGTAGCTGTGTCCTCGGCTAGAACCGCCGTGATGTCAGCAACACCGGTCAGGGCAGCCATGAACTGGAGGTCTGTAGCTCGCTCTGCATCCTCCATGTAGTACATGCGGATGTCTGCTCTGAGGGCATCACCTGTCACCACCACTGTTGCCAACTCCGCGTCGGACCACTTGTCCGCCTCTGACTCCGCGTCAGACCACTCCTCGGAAGACTTGTCCTCAATGACAATGTCCTGTCGCGCAACACTATTTGTCGCACCCCTTATGCACTCTCCAGTGGTCGTCGGCGGACACTCCACCCCCCCCTCGACCGACACACCGGTAGAAGCTATGAGGGGATGGCGCACCAACCCTGCGACTTGGGACGAGGGAGTCAGCTCTGTGGTAACGTCTGCCACTGCTACAACTACTGCTACCTCCTGTGCACGTCTTGCCAAACGTGCCATCGGCCGCCTTGCGTGCCGAGTCTGGGAACAACAATGGCGAGCCGAAGGGACTACCACACAAGCGGCGGGGTCTCAGGTCGGGATGACTCCAACTGCCTCCAACACAGAGCGTAGGGAGTCAGATGTGGAGCTATGGTCGGGAGGCGTGGCGTCATCACATGATGAGACTGACGGAGGTGAGGATGGCGAGGAGGGAGACAAGAAGGTCTGTAGCGGCATGGTGGCAAGGGCCCGCTCAGAGAGTACATGGTTTGTGAGTTGTTGCACCATGCGCTTCAGACCCTGGAGCTCAGAGTACAACACTGCCATAGCTCCACCCCTGGGCGCCACAGTATCGGCTGACAACGTCTCTGAGTCTGATGGTGAAGACGAAGGACGGGACCGTATCCAGTGCGGTCGCCAACCGGCAGGGCGTTGGCGACACTGGCGCTAGCCATTGTGCCGATCACCACAATAGTAACACGCAAAGCCGTTGGACGCCTGAAACGTGTGTGACGGCTGCAACTGCCACTGTGGACGTGGCGCCTGCCACATATGCAGAGCCAGTGCCAACCACGGCGCCGGCTGCACTCCTTGCCACGCCAATCTGTTCATCTCTGGAGCTCGGTGTGGGTGAGTGCACACAGCGCTTGCTCCCGCTGGCACAAGGCCACAGGGGGAGGTGAGTAATCAAAGCACCGCTGCTCAGATGTGCTGTGGCTGCGTCACGAGGACGGTCACCACCGCGCTAGTGGTGCGGTGGTGTCCGACTCAAGTGTGCAAAATCAAGTCACCTTTGGTGCGGATGCAGCACCGGGTGCCGTCGTCAGCCGACGGTTGTGGCCTCAAGCCACCTTCACTGGTGTAGCAACTACGACAACTCTTGCGGCGGATGCTGCAAGAGTGGTTTCCGTCGTCAGCCGACGATAATGGCCTCAAGCCACAAAATGGAAAAAAAAAGGAACATAAACGTTGCCCCCCCCCTTCTTTTTTTGTGTACTCACCGGCAGCCAGACACGGCTGCTGCTGCCAGCCGTTGCTGCTGCTGTAGTGGCTGCGGGTGGTACTGCCGGCGGAATTTCCACGGCCTAACGTGGATCACCTCAGGCTTGCCGCTGAACTGCCGCAGACTGGTGACTGCGGATCACCGTGGAGTGCCGCCGGTAAGTTTTTAGAACTGCCACGCAGCTGTCGCAGCGGACCTCCGCAGATCAGCGGATAACGCAGAACTTCCGCAGCCTGCCGCGGATCACTTCCGCAGCCTGGCGGACCTCCATGGATCCGCGGAACACTGCGGATCTGCCAGTTGTCTCCGTTACTGCCCGTTGACGTGCGTGCAACCGCGAGTTTTCCGCGGAACAGCCATTGAACTACTACAGACCTGTCACGGACTTGCGACCGCGGAGCAACGCGGAGCACCGCCGGTGTGTTCCAGAATCACCGCGCAACTGTTGCGGCGGAACGCCGTGGATCCGCGGACCGGCGTCTGCTATCGCGGAACAGTCGTGGACCTGTCGCAGAACTACCGCGGAATCGACGACTGCAAAGCACTGTGGAGCACCGCCTGCGTGTTCCAGATCCGCCGCGGATCTGTGGAAAGTATTCTACAGTAGCAGAACGGACACGGTGCGGAACTGCCGCAGAACTGCCGCGGAACTGACGCGGTGGTGAGTCCTGCCAAAACCTCTCGCTGAGACAGTGGGCATTGCTGCTACTGCCACTCAAGGCAACGGCTGCGGTCGCTCACTGCTACTGTGGTTGCTACGTCTGTGCTACACAACTGTGTGAGCACTGGCTTGCGGCTCTGATACCATGACAGAAATACAGGCACCTTCCTAACCACTTGCCGCGACACTAGAAGTCAGCGCTAGGTCAGCGTGTGACGTCAGTCACAAGTCAGAGGCAAAACTGCAATGGTCTGGGTAGGAACCAACTGCAACTGTCAAGAAAGTCAAATGAATGAACTTGCAAAGATTAATCAACAACTGAGGCCTAGACAGCTCATATAGTGTCTCCGACCTAGTGGGCACCCACACATAAAACAGGAATGCTAGGCAGTGTCAGGATGAGATCCGCGTGGTGCGGTCCCGACGTTTGTCTGATCGCCTCTAGTGATTCACGTCTACTGTTTTGGGCGAATCTGAGACTGAGCGTGAGCTTTCTGGTCGCCTCACTCTGTGAGCAGGATTTTAGAGAAAGTCAGTTTGCGAAGGGAATAACGTCGTTTTGCGTTATTTTTGAACATAAACATGATCACAACATTTATAGGGCTAGTCATGAGATTTCCAACGCACCAAACTGCGCACAATTTGGCCAAGCGTAGCTCAAGTTATGCTTGCCGACGCGCAGGTCTCACCCACCACAGAAGCCTGACGCCGCCACTCGCCGTGGCGCCTTCATTCACGTGCGAAGCACCTTTCCCAAGGCGCATGTCCCATTGCACATGGTGTGGGGGTCCCCTGCACTGTTTCCACACACCCTACCCACTTTTGGGTCGTGTTTGGTGATGGGGTGTGACGAGGTTTGAAACCTGTCCGCGGACCTGCAGTCAGAATTTTGACTGTCCCCGAGTAACAAAACGTACTACTGAGTTTCGGACGCCGAGCCAGGCTTTTGGCTAAGTCCCTCAGTAACAACCTGCACTACTGGATCCGGTGGATGATCCGCCGGATCAGGTGGATCATCCACCGGACGCCTCGGCAGGCCTATCGGAGCATTTTCTCCACATGGTATTTTTGTTACTCGGTCCGGTCGATTATCGACCGGATTT
>SZWC01001918.1:59090-89424 GCA_023375785.1 Penium margaritaceum
TGCCTTCTACGTCTTGCAGGCGCCTTTCGGCGGACTGGGCATGAGGCCCATTTGCATGTTTTTGCATTACATACTCGCTGTCCGCCGATGGATGCATGCATGTGACCAGTCGTTGCGTACGTCTTTTGATTCTGCACGTCTAGGTTCAGACGGCGTAGGATTCTGACATGTGTGCGCAGAGTTACGGCCAAAACAGTGGTTTTGGGCCGGTTTTAGGACAGCTCTTGGACTGCCGCGTGCGACACCCGCCGTGCGCCGCGGCAGGTATTTATGCCCTGGACCTGTCAGTTTTCATTTCTCTCTGCATATGCTATATTGAAGCATTCTGACACTTTGACTTGTGTCTGCTAGCCAAACCCTTGCCGTTGTGTGTACGACCTGTGATTGTCGTCACCGTCTGACTAGGCACTGACGCCCGGTCAGCGGCCGTGTTGCTAGGAAGCTTCTACGCACTTTCTCAAAATCAATATAATATTTTTAGCATGAGCATTCAGCTGAGTATTTCCAAGAGGATTTGATGGCCAATAGGATAACTTGCAAGTTCTCAATAGTTTGTGACTTCATTGCCACAATGTACAATGTATGAACACAAAGAAACATGCCTCTATAGTACATAATTGAGTATCATGTTAACTCCATACAAAACTACGTGGCATGTTTGTCGCATCGCGTCGCGTCCTCTTGAGCCATTGCATCACGTGGCTGTCCATTCCCTTTTTATGCCATTCACACGCAAGGCAAGTCCCAATTTTCCACGGGGCCTCACTTCGACAATTGAGACTGGTTTACGATATAGTCTCAATCTTGCATGACAGCAAACAAGTCTCAGTCTTGTCTTGTATTTTGCAAGAGAAAACACAAGAAATTCTCACTCAAAGTTGTACAAGAGAACAAGACAATGAAAAAAATGTCAGTGATGGTCACAATCTTGTTTCAACACTAGTGTTGTGGGTGTTCAATTGAGTGATAAAGGGCTGTGAAGCCTCAAAGGCTAAGGCCAATGGCCTTGAGCCCAAAGTCACGCCGCTCCATCTTGTCATTGACAAACATGTGTGCAAATCTGAATTGACAATATATAGGCATTGATTATATACTAAAGGTGTGATGTGTCGAAGAAGTTCAAAATCTATCGATGAAATACTCCAAAAGATGGGCTCTGTCTCGTTGAAACAAACACATCAACCATCTCTATGGAAGTGAAGTGAACTCAAGAGAATGCCCAAACTCATTGATTGACTGAAAAGTTGGAAAACATCTTTCAGCTCCATTAATTTGATGTGTGGTTGAAATGCATAAAGAGTATTTGTCATGTCTCATCTCAAATGTCATGGAAACAATCGTGTTCACATTCACGTACAGAAAAAGTCTTTCTTGTCTTTCGCTACTGTTTCTCAATTTGTGGGAGCCTTGAATTTCCCATACTGATGACGAAGTTTCGACCATACCACTGATATGGCGGTCAAACAAGTGAGATGGTGTTGACAGTGCTAGTCCAAAATTATGGATTCGAATAACAGGCACAAAACTAAGAGGACATGAACCAGGGTCGACTGGCCAGTAGAGACGGTTGTTGCTTGGTTTACACATGCTTAATGATTTAGTGGATGTCTCATTGTTGTAATGATCTCCATTCACCAAGAAATGTTTTAGCAAAAAACGTTTCCATCTACACATGAAGGCATGAAGTTCTTTTTACTCTTTCTAAATGAAAGCTGGAACACAACGTTGGTAAATGTGCATACATAGCATAAGAGTTATCATGCTTAAACAAAAAATTAACACAATCCAGCAATTCAATTTTTTTTCTTTGTGATACATTGGTGAACGTATACTTCGTAACCCTGTGCACGCTCAGCGTGCAACATTCAGCCTTGTTTTTAGGCTCTCGCAAAATCATTCCACTCAGAATCTGGAGCTACACCCTGATTGGTTCCCAAACCATGGCTATGTATGCAACAATGCCTTTTGGGAATGTTGAAATCTGGGAATGACATACTCCAGCTCCAACACTGGACTGGCTGTGACCTCCAGGGCTGCTCGATCAGTTTCAATCGGATCTTACTTGAACCCGAAGGCATTGCTCTAGATCTGGTTCAATCAAATTCGAAAGCTTGGATCCACATCCACTCCAGTCCGGTCATTGTGGTGAAATAACTAAATCAGATCCGCCGCTGGATTGAATCGGGTAGTTCGCAAGATGGGGTCGGTTTGGGCTTGCTTACTTTGCAGACAGTCCAAATGTTTCTATCCTTAGAAATTGAATATATCTTGAACTGCCTGGGGGACCACATGCAGTTACTCTCCAAAGTACATAATCAAATAATTTGAGGGGAGTGTGGGGTGATCCCGCATGACACATACCACGGCTCAAAGACTCTTGGTACTTGGTCAGAATCAAAAGTCACAATGGGCACCAGGAGCAGATTTAAGCACAAGCCGGTGACCGTGACTCCCGGTCGTACATGGTGCACACCAAGAGCACGCCGCCACTTGGAGGTTGAGCCCAACCTCTTGGTATACACCAAAGGCTCCTACTCATTATGACACATTAATCTGGCCAGTGGCCCCAAGCATTCACCCTTTTTTTCTCCAGGAGGATTCCACAATCTTTATCTCTACCTTTAGATTGATGTACACATAACAACCACACCATGCCGGAATGAGCCAAGTCAGTGTTGATGAAATCATCAATAATGCCTAAAGGCTACGTTTTAAAGTAGAGCCCTGTGCGTGGGTTGGACAGGGCATACTGCACCACAAGCAATGCAACCTCAAATTGTCGCTCTCTCGAACACCAGAAGAACTTAGACAAGAAGTTCACTGCAAAGGCGACATCAATTGGTGGTGGCCAGATACATTAGTGTGCCAATCGCACACAATTGTGTAGATATCTAGCGACTTCAGTAGTGTCTGACCTGTGGGATTCATTGGTGTAGAGGCCAAGGGGACTATGGAGAGAAGGGAGGAAACACACTCCCTCAGGCTATGTACTTACGCAGCCTGGTAAACATGAAGTGTCCCCTTTCAGCGGTCACGCTTGAGCTCCATGACCAGAAAGACTCGAGTAGGCCCAAGATCCTTCCTTTTTTATGCTAACTATAAGAGACTGTGAAGCCAAGAGGCTGGATCACGTTGATCTCTTCTTCAAGTCTGCCATGAAGGAAGGCATTGTTCATGTTCATTCTCTCGAGTTCGGAGTCATGTTGAGCAAAAAAACCAAGGAGGGCCCGTGCCGTAGTGTAATCTCACAGTGGAGCAACGGTTTCATCAAAGTTGATGTAGGTGATCTGTGAGGACCCCTTGGCCGTGAGGTGAGCTTCGTGTCGCTCACCTGTGCTTAATGGGTTGAGCTTTTCACGATGAACCCAATTGGCTGAGACAGTGTCCACCATGCGGAAAATCTACAAGTTTGTGTACATGATGCTCAGAAAAAAGCCTTGAGTTCATCCTGAAGGAGAGTCAGTGGCTTTGTGGACCACGTGAACTTTCATGGACTCTGGAGACAGTGGGAGAGACCAACAACAGCAAAGCAACATGCCACGTACCAAGAGACAGGTATGCCAAGGTCATGATGAAATTCATGCTACACAAATGAATACCCAAGGGGAGAGAAGGGATGAATGACTGACACAAAGGTGGAGAGGTCAGCAGACTTGGCGAGCCCAAGAGCACGGAGCGCGGGCTCACTAGACAATGTGGTGTGATATGGCACTGTGGGGCCATGCGAGGAGGTGCCATGAGAGGAAGCAACAGACTTGCAACTCTGTTTAGGAAGGGCATGTAGATGGTCAGCCCAGACATATGGAGACATAAGGGGCACCGATAAGGCAGATGGCAAGGCTAAAGAGGGCAGCGGTGGCAAAGAGGTAGAGGAAGAGGGCTCAAAGAGTACTTGAGAGGAAGAGGGCTCCGGGGTTGCCAGAGAGGAAGAGGAAATGGAAGGTTCCGTAGAGGAAGGAGTTTGTAGAAGAAGTGCTGGAGAGGAAGAGGAGCATGCTAGGGAAGGAGAGGAGAGAGCATGCAGAAAAGGAGACAATGGAGAGACCACAGTCTGAGGCGGAGAGAGGGAGGAGGCAGTGAGAGAGACCAAGTGAGGTGAGCCATGATCCAAAGCAAGACAGGACTGCCTCACGGTAGGATCAGCCATTGGGACCCATGCCGAGGGTGCAATAGAAGCAGATGACAAAGAACCCTCCCCTGGTCAAGAAACCAAAGCAAGAGAGGCGGTAGACGAGGGATGAGACAGGTTGCGTTCAAGCACATCTTCAAAGAAGAGGGCATCACGTCATTCAATGACGCGGAGCCGGGTGGGATCCCTGAAGTACCACGCTATGAAGAAGGAGGTGCCAAGGAAAACCCGAAGACGGCCCCGAGCTTGCCCTCACGATGGTCATTGAGCATCCACACTGTGGAAAAAGAGCCTCGGACGCGGGCAATATGCAAGTCGGCACGATGACCAGTTCACATAACAAACGAGGTGATGTGATGAGGGAATAGACCGTGAGGGACATGATTCCAAATCCAATTCATATATGGAATAGGCTCAAAATTATAGAGATGAGACTGACCAGAGGCAGGCAGAAGGGAACGCACCCCATCGGCAAGAGTGTGGTTCCAATGTTCAGAGACACCATTATGCTTGGATGTCTAGGAAGCAGATTGCTCCATGTGCACACCCTGGGAATCAAGAAAACAAGAGGTGGGAGTAAAGAACTTACCACCACAGTCACATCAAAAGGCATGGAGCTGACAGTGAAAGGAATGTTCAGCTTGAGGGAGCCAAGACTAAAGGATGCCAGTGACATCACTTTTGTGATGAAGAGCAAACACCCAGCGGGACCGGGAGAAATCATCAGTCACACACAAGACGTAGCGACCCACACCCCTTAGAAAGTCTTGGGAAAGGGATCCCATGATATCGACATGCACAAGGTCTAGGGGGTTAGAGGTCACAAAATCAGCAGTGCTCAAAAAGGAGTTGTGCATTTTACCTTAGTGCAGTCAACATAATTTGTGGAGTATGGACCGGGAAGTATAGCAGTGTCAAGACAAGTGGTAGGCGGCACGGGTAGCATGCGGGAAATGGTAGAAATGTGCATGTGACAGAGGCGATGATGGAAAAGTTGAGTGTAGTCAAGTGACAGAGAGGGAGAAAGTGGATGGGAGAAGAGACAGATGAAGACAAGGGGAGAGAAACAGGGACACAAAATGCCACAATGAAGCTCACGGAGAAAACTCTGTCAGAGGAACAGATGGGAAGTATTGCAATGTTGTAGATGGATGTAAATGCCATTCTTTTTTCGTCTCGGGTGGTCACAGACAGCAAGTTGACCTCTAAGTGGGGCACATACTGCCCGACAAGTAGAGGTCCCTGCCCGGCCACGTGAAGCAAACAGCACCCACACCTTGAATGAGGAGAAGCTGCACAAAACCAGTGCACACAAAGTGAACAGAGCCAACAGGGCTGAGGGACAAAATGATGAACAACAAGAGGTCATGTGGTAGGTGGCACCTAAATGAATGATCCAGAAGCCGTCAAAAACATGGGTGGAAGGGAGCACAAGATAGAAAGAGATCGCATTAGAATGGGTAGCATAGGAGGACGTAGGGATCCTAACACGGTGAGGGAATGAACGGGACTGCCAACCCTCAATCCAGGGAAAGTCATCAGGCAGCCACCCCTGAGCCCTACCGTGAAGAACTCCATCCGGCTCATGCACGAGGGAAGGAGATATGCCCATCACATCCTCAACTCCCTGATCACAAAGCTAGAGAAGTTCGGTGTGTTGCTTCTCAAGGGCGCACTCCTCAGCACGACGAGTGCCAGATAGCCACTCACTAAGACATGGCTCAGGAGAGCTGATGCCATCGCGAGACCAGGTGGGGGAGAGTGTGGTCCAGAGTAAGTGGGTTCCATGGGAGGAGGTACCCAGCCCCAAGATAGGATGGGTCCTGTAGGAGGAAGTGAGGAGCTGTGGTTGGGGTAGGAAACAGGGAAAGAGGAGGTAGAGGATGGTATGGCAACAGTGATGTTGGCACCTGCTGTGGAGGAGGAGGTTACACCTGATCGAGCCCAATGGGCTGGCAAGGCCAATGCAAGGCGGGCATCATTGCGGGGTGCCGAACACTTTGGGGCGGAACTCCCTGAGGCTCCACAGTTCCAGCAGGTGACTACTGGTAGGGTGCGGAACCTACCGGCGACCCGTCCTCCTTGCGCACGGCCTTTGCCCTTTCCTCGGCCATAACTATCACGACCATGGATAGCACCCTGGGTGGAGTGTGTTGCGGCCATAGTGGTGGTACATTTGGTGATGGCACTAGTGGATGTGGCGGTAGATGAGGATGAAGATGTGGTCGTTGCCACAACAACAGTGCGGTGAAGGTGTTTGTTCTATAGATTGTTCCAACAGTTTGTGAGAGGACCCACTGTGCAATAGAGGAAGCCGATGTCAGGGGGTGAGTTGGGTTGAACAGGCACAGCTACAAGGCATTCAAGTTCAATGCAAGGAATTTGCAGGTAAAGATGAGAAATATCAGGGGTCAGACCCGCCAAAATGGAAAAATCTGGCCAGGTGCTGATTTTTCAAGGTCACGTAAGAGACGCAAACTGTGGGCCCAGTACGCATCAGCAGATTCATCTGCCTTCATGCATAGCTGATTATACTGTACATTGAGATCACTCTATGCAGCATGACTGGCGATAGTCCTGCGGCAAAAAATGAGGAGTAAGCTCCAATTGGATTAATATGCATGCGCTTGGCTGTGTCAACATTGTAGGTGCCAATGTCATCAAGAAGATCATGAGGCCCAACAATGATCAAGGCACGTAAAACACTCACTGCCTCAGAGGGAAAGGGGATGAAGGCGTGGTGGAGGGATCAGCCAGAGAGTAAGACTCCCAAAGTTGCTCACCTTGTACCCGAGAACTGAAGTGTGTTTCCCATGAGGAAAAATTTGGTCCGGGCATGTTTGAGGTGGTGAGATTGCAAAGTCCTTGTATAGCTGTGGGAGTGTAAGCTGTGATTGTGCTGGATTGGAAGAGACATGGACATGGGGATGTATTACAGGGTTTTTGGCAGTCCCCCCTGCAGTAGTAGACCCGGAGTCGGAAGCAGCTCTCCCACCATTCCCAGCAGTTCTAGCATCACCAGTGCCCCCAGAGCCACGAGCACTCGCAGCACCCACAACACCAGCAAAGGAGCGCATGGAGTGGAGCAAATCCAAGACTATATGTACTACAGCAGTAGCCATCTCAACCTTGGCATCAATGTTGCGCTTAAGTTCTCAGAGACGATGGTGATCAGCATGTCCCTCATGCAAGGCTGCGTGGAGGGCCTCAAGAATGACCACAGGCATGACGGGTAAAGGGGAATGCACAAGGACGGGATGATATTAGTGAAGAGTGTCCAATTTCAAAGAAGTGCTCACCACCACTCTAGCGTCACCGAAGAAGGGAAAAGAGAGGAGGCATGACTGCTACAGACAATGAAGAAGACATGGAGATCCAAGCTGCAACCGCCACCAGGAGTCACAATAGACCAGTCACTGTGGCGCTAGCACAGAACAGCTGCTGCTGCAGATGCAACAAACATGGTGGTGTCGGTGTTATGCACAAGTATTCTGGGCTCCCCAGTGGGAGCGCGGCCACAGACGACGTCCAGATGGAGCTGACTGCACCTAAGGTAGTGTCAGCTGCTGTGGTGGCACATGAGGAAGAAGGTACCTGTGCAACAATGTTAGTGGAAGCAGCTGCCAGAAGAGAGTGGGAGGAAGCTAATTCAGTGTGAAAATCTGTCACACGGGCAACAGCTGTACTTGTGGGAATCCTGCTGGCTCTAGTGGTGGCAGAGACTGTGGTTTCTGCATCTGCGACTACTTCAAGATAATACCCAGAAAGACTGAGAGTGTCAGAATGTACAGGGAGCAAAGGAACACGTCCTGGTTGTTCTGGTTTATTGGCGGCACTGACAAGAGAGGCGTTGGAGGTATTTTTTGGACGGGACTGTTTCTCAGGCGGGTCCATCTCAAGAGGAGAATTAGGAATGCACTCAGCAGTGAACAATGAATCCACCTCTCGGTCTCTAACCTCCTCAAAACAACGGAAGCCCTTGCGCAAGTACTCAGCTATGAATCTTCATACCCAGAGGGGGCACTTTGGTGTCGTTCTCGTCCGGCCACACCCAAAGGTCGATCTTCAACAGCTCGTGTGCTGCCATCCATGACGTGCTTTCCTCGTATTTGTATGCTCCATCAGATGAGTGATCTGAGATTTGTGAGTTGACCATGAGGAACTGAGAGGAGGGATTTCCTGCTGCTGCTGCTGCTGCTGCTGCTGCTGCTGCTGCTGCTGCTGCTGCTGCTGTTGTTGCTGCAGCAGCTTCAAATGCAGCTACGAAAGTGGTTGAGAATGCGGCTGTGGACAGGTGCTTTTGATGTTGCTGTTTCTGTGGCCGTGACTATGGCTGCAAGAAGTGGCAACTGAAGGCGCTGCTACTGCTGCGAATGCGGCTGCAACCAGATGCTGCAGATGCCGATGGTGCAGTTGTAGATGTAGTTTCAAGAAGATTCCAATGCTGCAGGTGCAGTTGCGGCCATGGCTGTTGGTAGATGCAGATGATGTTGCTGCTGCCGTGGTTCCCAAGGGTTGGGGCCAGTATGGCGGCCTTGATTTGAGGTCGCTGCCACTACAGCTACGGATGCGATTGTGGTAGATGCCACCAATGTTGTTACAGCTGCAGACTGACACCGCTTATGCTGATGTCACTGCAGTTCCTTAGGGTTGTGGCAACAGTTCTGTGTTGCTGAGAGTAGAGAGTTGAGAGCAGTCCAGGCAGGGCTGGATACAATGGCAAGATGCCTTGTGTACTGCAGTCGATGTAGCTGCAGTCAATGGTGATGCAGCAGCTATCGGTGGTGTGGAAAATGCCACCACCGCCGACGCCACCGCAGGTGGAGGAGATGGCAGTGGCACCAAAGACAATACAATAACAGTTAGCAGCGGAGCAGGTGTTGCTGCATTCAACGATGCTGTGGTCGTGACAGGAGACCTCAACACCCTGATGTTTGTCGGAAAGTGGCCCAGGATGTAGTAGCTAGGAGGGATGGTCCCTCCCCACTCTGATACCAGTAGTCACTCACCTAAGTACAGAGAATCATAGAATGTGAGGAAAATAGTGTGGGGAAACCCCACTTGACACAGGCCATGGCTCAAAGGCTTGTGGTACTCAGTAAGAATAAAGATTAAGAGCACATTGGGCACTAGGAGGAGATTTCAGCATGAGGTGGTCAGCGGGAATCCTGGTCACGCATGATGCATCCTGAGAGCACGCTGCCACCCGGAGATCGAGCCTGACCTGTTGGTATACACCGAGGGCGGCTACTCATCATGGTACAGAATTCATCTGGCCAGATGGCCCCCTAAGCACCCGGCAGGCACAATGAGATTCCCCCCAAAACCCACGTGGAAATCGGAGATAACCCTGGCATATACATCCCTGAGAGAAAAACCAACAGTGAAGGTCACAAAGAACACAGATTATGCGGCCACAGGCCAGTGCATGAGCATGTGCTGCTGAAAAGTGTGGGAGATTCACCACGTATGATGTACATGTATGATGTACTAAGCATATGGAGCAAGACACGAGGGCATTATAGGTGCAATAGGAAACCAGCTAAACCAAATAAACTAACACCATTTTCATGTTGTTGAGTGGGGAAATCTTATGTTCTTTGAATTTGAAGTGGGCACGTCTTTCAGCCCAAGTGAAATGCGATGCTTCCACTGAAACTTTACTGTCCAATCTGATCTAATCTGACACAAGTACAGATCAGTTATGGACCGAATTTGTCAGACTGAAAGGATTGAATATGATACCTGGTCCAATTCAACAACCTTGACCCCCTTGTCTAGTAGGCTGACAATAGCACAGCTCAAATGACATGTCGACCAAGAGGATATTGTTGGCTCGAGGGTGAGTATGCACCCTGGCTTCCTATTAGATTCTATGGCTTCTAGAGTGTCCCTTTGTAGGTTGTCCTTTTTCCGACCTAGGAAGGCATCCCTTCCCTCCGCTAGAAGCTTCTGCCCCTTCCTAGATTCCTCAGCTTGCTTCTAGTAGGAGGGAAGGGATCCAGAAGAACAAGACACCTCTAGATGCCTTGTAGGACAAGTCACCCCTTCCAAAAGGTGTGTCACCTTCCTGGATCTTACCCTAGCCTTCTAGAAACTTAGTGAGGTTCTTTGGAAGTTGAGCTAGCATCCTGAAACCTATTTCTCCACCTCCCTTGAGGCAGGGGAGAAATTCATCTTGTGGGACTTGAAACTGGGCCTCTACCTCTACAAGTGGACACCATCAACCAGTAAGCCACTCAGGCTTGTCTTTTTGGTGTTCCTTTCTAGTCACTCCTGCCATGATGAGGAGCATCACTCTAACAATCTCCCCCTTGCACATCACCCATGGCAGTTGCCCATGATCCTTGCAACTCAAGAAGCTTGGGAAAGCCCAAGCTCCATGCAAGTAGCATCAAGGCGGTCCTTGGGTTGTGCCTTTGTCATGGCATCAGTAAGCATGTGATTTTTGCCACAGTGCACAAGCACCACATCACCCTTTGCAACAAGGCCACGTGCAAAGTAATGCCTGATCTCTTTGTGCTTGGTCCTCCGGTGTAGCACAGGGTTGTTGGTTAGGTTGATGCCACTCATGTTGTCCACGTTGAGTGCCGTTGGCTTCTTCTGTGGTACCCCAATCTCCTTGAGCAAACGCCGCAGCCATAGGGCCTCCTTTGCGACTTCCGCGAGTGCAATGTACTCTGCCTCAGTGCTGGATAGCGCCACACAGTCCTGCTTCCGGCTTGCCCAAGACACCGTTGCACCACCAAGCACAAAAACATAGCTCGATGTTGACTTTCGGTCATCAACATCACCTGCCTAGTCAGCGTCAGAGTAGCCAACCAACTCGAGAGAGTCTGTCCAAGCTCCCCCTCCAAGCACAGGTTGCGACCACGTCGACTTCAAGTAGCGGAGGATTCTCTTGACCGCTTGCCAATGTAGTGGCCCCGGATCAGCAACATAACGGCTCACTTGTCCCTCGGCAAAGGCAAGATCAGGCCGCGTTGCCACCATGGCATGCATTATGCTGCCAACTACGGACTTGTAGAGTACTCCAGCCATCTCCTCTTCATCCTCCGTGCTCGGGCCCATGCTTGAGCTCAGCTCACATGTCGTTGCCATAGGCGTGCCAACGGGGTTCCACTCCTCCATGTTGTAGCGGCGGAGCACCTCCTGCACATGTTTTTCTTGCCCCATCTCCAGCGTGTGTGCCTTGCGGTCCCTCTTGATGGCGATGCCTAGGCAATAGTCAAGCTAGCCCATGTCCGTCATCTTGAACCGGCCGCCAAGCTATTTCTTTAGGCTTTTGAGCTGCCCCTTATCCGACGACGCAAGGATGAGGTCATCCACATAGAGAACGACAGTTTGGTGGAGCCCCGAATGCTTGCGCACGTAGACCCTGTGATCCGCCTCACAGTTTCACCCATGAAACTGTCCATCTTGAGGTGCCACATGAGTGGAGCTTGCTCCACAGAGCACCTTGCAAAGCCAGCACACCTTCCCTTGCGGTGCATCCACCCCCTCCGGCACCTCCATGTAGACTTCCTTGTCCAAGTTGTCATTGAGGAACGCAGTTTTGACGTCCATTTGGTGGATCTCGTAGTGGCGTGCCGTTGCCACCAAGAGGATAGTGCGGATGGAGGCAGACTTGGCCACTAGTGCGAAGGTCTTGTCGTAGTGCGTCTCTTTACTCTGGGCATACCCTTTTGCCACGAGCCGTGCCTTGCATCGTTCCACCTCCCCGTCCTTCGTGAGATTCTTCCGGAAGACCAACTTGAAGCCAATAACTTTCTCGTCCTCTGGCCAGTCAACCAGCTCCCAAGTGCCATTCTCCTCATGGGAGGCGAGCTCAGATTTTATCGCTCCCTCCCACTCAGCCCCATCCTTCTGCTGCAGTGCCTCTTTCATAGATTGAGGCTCATCTTGCGTGAAGAAGGCTTGTGCCAACCCAGTCCAAATGCCCTTGTCGGCATCGAACCTCTTTGTCCTTCTTTGCACACGGCTGCTTGTGCGGGGCTGTTGAGGCGGTTGTTGTTGCTTTCCCCTTTTGGCGCCATCCTCTCCAAGAGCCTTCTCTCCCTCTCTTGGAGACCTTGGAGACATAAGTCGACTTCCAGTCTCCACATCCAGTTGTGGTGCTTTGGACTCCTCACCTGAACTGGCTAGAACAAAAGTCTGTCACTCGCCCATCCCTGGGGCGATCCTCTCCGGTTGGTGCTGCTAGGATGTCACTCTCATTCATGTCCTCTGTTGTCTCCCCTTCAAGGAGTGGCATCTACTTTCCCCTCTTGGAGAGACCTTCCTCCTTGTCCGTCCAACGGCTTTTCTTGTCGAATGTGAAATTGCGACTCCGCACAATCTGCTGCCTCCTTTGGGTTAAAGAGCTAGTACGCCTTGCTTCCGCTCTCGTACCTAAGGAGAATACACCGGCGGGGTCGTGGGTCGAGCTTGCTCCGTCCCTCACATTCCTGCACCACCGCATGTGCAACGGAACCAAATGTACCGAGGTGAACCACTGCCGGCTTCCTCCCGCTCCACACCTCTTGTGGCGTCTTCCACACCTTGCTCTCCTTGTCGTTTAGTGGCTTGGTCGGCATGAGGTTCATGATGTACACTGCTGTCCGTACCGCCTCCGCCCAATACCGTTGTGCAAGGCCGGCGTCGCTTGACATGCATTGCACCATGTTAAGGATTGTGCGATTCGATCTCTGTGAGACACCATTTTGTTGCGAGAAGTGTAGAGTTGTTTTGTGCCACTCAATCCCCTTGCTCTTCATCCATCCAAGGCAGCCCAAATATTCAAGGCCATTGTCACTCCAAAATGTCTTCACCTTCAACTCCGTTTGCCGCTTCACATCTGCCACAAAATCTTGCATGCACATGAGAACTTCACTCTTCCGCTTGATGAGGTAGAGGTACTGTTTGCGGCTGTGGTCGTCGATGAAGGTGAGGAAGTAGCGAGCTCCGCCAATGGAGCTCTCAAGCGGTACACACACATCGGTGTGTGCCAATGCCAACTTTGCCAATGCACACATCCCCTTTGACACAAACAGCTGCCGTGTTGCTTTGCCAACAATGCATGGCTTGCATACGGTCTCCTTGGTTGCATCAAGGCCCCTGATTTGGAGACCCTGCACTACCTCTCTCTTTGCCATCTCCTTCAACGTTGATGGAGACACATGGCAAAGTCGGCGGTGCCACAGGTCCATGTCTCCTTCATCCTTCGTTGCAAGATTGGCGGCGTTGGACCCCGCCTGGCTTTTGACTATCTTGGCGCGTAGTAGGTACAAGCCGTCCTCCCTCTTGGCGGGCACAATCCCCTCGTATTTGTCCTCCTTGCGGATGATGACTTGCTTCTCCGTGAAGAGCACCTCAAGTCCTTTGTCGGTAAGGCGGCTGACGGAGAACATGTTTGCCCCAAAGTTGGGCATGTGGAGCACATCGTGATCTAGGAAGCGTCAACACAAGCTGGCTTGGGACCTCTTCACGGTGTGGAACCATAATCCTTTGTTGGCTTGAGGGTGAGTGTGTACCCTGGAGGGTCCCTAGAAGTGGCTGGTTCACACCACCAACATTTTTTGGAGAGACTGAAACTGTGGAGGCAACTGGTTCCAAGGATGGCAGAAAACTAGTCAGAGAGTGTGGCAATAGTTTTGGCCTCAATTTACTGAGAACAAACTCTTGATCAAGGCTCACAAGTAGAGGAGTTTTATAGCCACATATCTAAGCTTTCTAGAACACCAAAGCATGCCATATTTGAAGCTTCCTAGCAAAGTCCATGGCTTCTAGAGTGTCCCTTGGTAGGCTGTCGTTTTTCCCACCTAGGAAGGCATCCCTTCCCTCCGCTCAAAGCTTCTGCCCCTTCCTCAATTCCTCAGCTTGCTTCTAGTAGGAGGGAAGATATCCAAAAGACCAAGACACCTCTAGATCCCTGGTAGGACAAGTCACCCCTTCTAAAAGGTGTGCCACTTTCCTGGACCTTACCCTACCCTTCTAGAAGCTTAGTGAGGTTCTCTCGAAATTGAACTAGCTTCCTGCCACCCATTTTTCCACCTCCGTTGAGGCAGGACAGACATTCATCTTGTGAGACTTGAACCTAGGCCCCTAACTCTAGATGTGGACACCATTAACCACTAAGCCACATGGGCTTGTCTATCTGGTGTTCCTTTTTTAAGTCAATCCTGCCATGGTGAGGAGCATCACTCTAACAGAGATTCTGTGACGGAGAAAACAGAAGGAAAAGAAAC
The DNA here is from genome assembly GCA_023375785.1 of Penium margaritaceum. Lineage (NCBI taxonomy): Eukaryota > Viridiplantae > Streptophyta > Zygnematophyceae > Desmidiales > Peniaceae > Penium > Penium margaritaceum. The sequence continues at coordinate 73,446 of SZWC01001918.1, forward strand.
AGTGGGATTTTTTTTGTCTGTGGAGACAGTTGAGGGAGAGAGCGAGAGGGTGTGAGGAAGTAAGCGATGCCATAAATCTAAGCGTGTGCTTCTCACTTAGAAGAAAATAGAGAACAGAGAAGATGGGATAAGGCTCACGCAGTGAAGCAAGCCCCACGCATAAAATGCAAGATGGAACTTTCTGCCCCTGGGGTCGAGCCAGACCTCACATAGAAAACTAAGAGGGGCTACCATTGGAAAAGTGCGACAGCATGACCTGAGCAAGATCATGAACCCATTTTTTGCCATACCCAAAAGGAATCCGACAACCAACACGTGCAAGCTAACATGGTCTACATCACATTAGTTCATGTCGTATGCATGGATGTCACAAGCAGTCCGCGATGGTAGGAATACCATATGAATATTCCAATATTTATGTTATTGCCAGGTGTTGTGTCATCTACTGGACGAGGTTGAATATGGGCCAGCATGTGTATTTAGCTGTCCATGAACACCAGTCGCTGTGAACAGCAGCCATGTTGATTTACACTCCCACACAATGTATCCGCTTGTGTGTGTATGTGTGTGTGGTATCAAGTGGAAAGAGGTTGTATTGTCACTCATTTGGCTACAAACTAACAACCTCCTTGACCCGCAAATGTACAATTTCACACACAACAGAGCGGTTCGAGGAAGGCACAACGACAACATGGCTGCAAGAGGATAACACCATGGTAGGCACACGGTTAAGTCAGTCAGGTACACTTTGTGCACTACTTGAAGTGCAGCGTCTATGTATTTCTCACGTAAGAACTTGGTTTTTTGCGTTAAGTTATTGACAACAAACACAGGGGCATCAGCAGGGGTGGTCGTGGCCAAGTACACGAGCGGACCAATGAAACAGGGTTAGCTGGTGTTGTTAACTTCCCCTCTCCTATATTTGACACATCAAGAGATTTCAACAGCCTCTGGATGGCAAGGCTCATGGGAGTCGAGGCAGACAGGAATGCAGGCAGAAGGGGCAACACTTTCTCCCAGGCCTCACACATATGAAGCATGGACGTGGAGAGAGCGGTGCTTCCAGTTCTGTTTGAGCGCCACGCCAAGGACAAGTCAAGAGAACCAAATTTCCTTCATTTTTTAAGCAGATTACAAGAAGGTCTTCATTTATTGGACAAAAGAGGAACTAGGAGAAGATAAAAAAGAGATCATCAACATAGACCAGGATGGAAGTAAAGGAGGAGGAAAGAAGACTCAGAATAATCCTCCTCTCTTGAGAGTGGTTGTCATCTCCACATTCTAGCAGGGAGAGGAGCTTCATTATGTACAAAGCCTTGACTTTTTGCCGGACCTTATTTGTTTCCGTCTGTTAAGTCAGGAGGCTCGACCATGTAAATCTCCTCTTCCAGTGTGCTTTCTATGTTTTTTCACGTATCCTTGATCCAGTCATTGCATGCCACCAGAATGATAAGAGCACGATCAGTGCTGTGTTGCTCAACAGGGGCAAATGTCTCATTGAAATCAATGCTATGGATATCAGGGAAACCTGTGGTAGTCAACTGTGTGTTTTTCCGTGTGGCCTGCCCTTGTAGGACCAGCATGCAGAGACAGGCTCCACAATCTCAAATACATCGTGCTCATGGAGTGCGGCAAGATCCTCTTGCATGGAATTCTCCCAAAGGAATCAGTAGCCCTGTGAGCCTCACAAACAGTTGTAGGATTGTTTACAAGGGAGAGAGAAGCCACTTGCAGCCAAACAGGCAGCAACATAGCCTGATAGAGCGACGTTTATGGAACCTTGAAAACCCTTAGCAATGAGGGATCACCTAATAGCAATGCCAGGATACAGGACATTGACATTGAGGCTACACGGGGCCATGGCAGTGCGACCGAGGGCGTGAAGCTTGACGTTGCTGGACACCACCCCACTGTGTGAGGGTAAATCTTGGAGCCTGCCCGCACTTTTGTAGGGGTTAAGAAGAAGCAGTATTGAGACCTCCAGCTCTGGAACAGGATCCAAGACTGAACCTGGGGGCAATGTCATTAAGGCAAGGGGCTTTGTCGAAGATGACGTGACAAGCGAGAGAGGGTCAGCTTTGTGAGAGGGACAAGAAGAGGAGGGGATAGGTGACAAAGAAGCATTGGATGGCAACACGGCTGGTGATGGAGACTGATATTTACATGATTATGTGGATACAAACTTCGAAGACTTGGAGGAGGAAGTGTCCACTGAGCGTAAAATCCTCTGATCAAAGGATGAGAAAGTCCCCACCTCAGCCAAGAGAGGGGGGTGAGAGACTTGGCAGAGGCAAGGCAATCAAGATCGTGCTTAAAGACGGACACAAAGAAATGAGAATCATGGGACTCTGTAACACAGCAATGAGGCGGGTTCTGAAAGCGCTAGGCTGAGTGGACACGTCAAGAAATGCATAGAGACAACCATAACTGGTTAGCTTGCCATCACGGTGGTCCTCAGGGACCCACACAGCAGTGTCGCAACTGGGAAGTGGTTCGACAACCTTTTCAACACTCGGAAAGGCCGTGGGGAACACACTTTCAAACCCAGGTCACGTAAGACTTAGCCTAAAACCAAAAAAAAGGAGAACATCCGGATTCCAAGGTAAGGGAGCGCCAACCATCAGCAATGGTATGGTTCCAATGTTCCAAAACACCATTCCGTCATGGTGCACAGATCAGACAGTACCATACGCACCCCCTGAAACTCAAGAAGATGAGGCATGGGCCAAAGTAACGCACCATCCCAATCAGACTGACAAGACTAGTGCGGGAATAATGTAAATCACTAATCCTCAATGAATTTCCGTCGCCATTAGGGGTCGTCGTCGAACCAAAACTTGGTCTTTTTGTACCCACAAAACTCCTTGTAACCCTTCATGAACAGCCTCACAAGGTACGGGTCTTGTTTGACATTAACGTGTTGATCTGAGCCCTAAGATCTGGTCGTTGACTTAGAGCAACTGCCGAATTTGTTTTTCCGGGTCGGTACTCAGTGTTGTAGTCGAAGTTGGACTCGAGAAATTCCATCCATTGAGTTTGTCAACGGCTTACATTTGGCTGGGTCTTGAGATTTTTCAAGGCGTGATGGTGGGTGCGGATGATCCATAGCTGGCATTCAATGTAGCATTGCCATGACTTGAACACATGCACGACCGCAAGCGTTTCCATTTCGTGCACTATGTAGTTTGATTCCTGCTCATGTAGTTTATTTCACATAAACATGACTTGTCGTTCTCCACCTCCGTCGCCTTGGAGGCAAACAGCTCTGATGGCTCATTCACATGCATTGGTGGCCGTGATGTACTCCACCATTGGATCTGCCAATCCTAAGGTTGGCGCCAATGTCAGAGCGTTTTTCCAAAAGTAAACACTTCTTGTATGCACTCCCCTCAATTGCACTCTGTAGTTTTCTGGGTGAGATCGGAATGAGGTGCTGATACTTGGAAGTAATCCTTTGCAAATCAACGTTAGAAGTTGGAGAAGCCCAAAAGTACCTAGATCTTGTGAACATCTGTGGGCGTCCGCCAATCAGCAGCCGCTTCCACATTTTTCGGGTCCATGGTAATCCATCCGCTACCAATGATGAGGCCAAAAGAACTGATCGAACGGAAACCAAAGTCACACTTTGAGAGTTTACTCAAAGCTTTCACTATTTGTAGAACCTCAAGAACTTTTTGGAGATGTCCATTGTGCTCCTCTGGGATGCAGCTATGCACCAGGATGTTGTCAAGATACATGACGACAAAGTCATCAAGGAACAGGCGGAAAAATGCTGTTCATCACCGACATGAATGTTGCGGGGTCATTGGTGAGTCCAAACGGCATAAGCGTGAACTCGAAGTGCCTGTATCTGGTGCAAAATTTTGTCTTCTTCAGATCCTTATCAGATACACGGATCTGATTATAGCCACTGTGTCAATCAATTTTACTTCAAATCCGGGCCCCACGCCCACATCCGCATCTTTCCTATTTTCTTTTTCACCAAATTTACTGTTGCAGCATAGGGTGGAGGGTTGGATGAATCCTTACCCAAGCATCTTGTCTAGCCATTTATTGAGTTTGGTCAGCTCGTGGTTGCTCATCCGACAGGTCCCCTTTACTGTTGGTTGTTGTCCAGCTTTAGGTCTATATGATGGTCGATATTGCGTTGTAGCGACAATTATTGGGGTACTTCCTCAAGAAAAACCCCTTCAAACTCCTTGATGAGCGCGAAAAACTCCTCTAGTACAGCTACCAAATTCTTGGGTGTCGTTGTCATTGATGTTGCTTCGGCAGTTGCACTTTTTTCCCCTTCCCTTGCTTCCACATGGACTAGCCACGATTGAGCTCCATGTTTTAGGTACCGCTTGGCCATATCTAGAGATGTTGGTTGGTGTTTTGTAGCTTTTGCAACTTCCTCTGCTAATTCCATCTCTGCTGCTTCCCGTAACCGTGGCTGCATTATGGGTCGCTTGACCACAGGCGGGTGTTGTATTCTGCCATTAATGCTGACTTAGACTGCTCCACTCCTCCAATCAACCTGTGGATTTTGCCAATGTAGGAAATCTCACCCGAGGATAGTTTTTTGGCCCCTCATTGGGAAAGTCCTCGTGACTGTTGCATCGTGCAGATCTCTGATGTACAGCTGGAGTGGTATGCGAAGTTGACGGATCTACAGTCATCCGTCAACAGTTTTTCCTTCAAAAACTCCCGGTTAGGTCTGTAGACCCAGCTTCCAAACCATGTCATTGCGGAGAAAACTATACTAAGTTACTCCGTCCAGTAGTGTCATAGCCGTTCTGCAACTTTTATGATCCCTTGGCTACACTCATAGCAGTATTGCCTGTAAAATGTCCACGTACCTCTCGTCAAACTTTGCAATCTTACGAACCGTTGTCTGCGGTGATGTGAACCGCTCAGATGGGCGATCGGTCGGCGTAGATTTTTCTGACTGGATAGGAGCCTCGCCGTCTCCTCTTGCCCACTACCATTTTGTGACTTATTCTTTTGCAACTTCTCCCCCTTTTTGGCTTGTTGTTTTTGCTTTCAGCAATCTCGCAAGATATGACCTTGTTTTCTGCAAGTCCAGCAGAGACATTGATCGCGCTAGTTGATGGTGTCAGTTTCCATTCGAAATGAGGTTTCCGCCGGCCACGACTTTCCTCCACCACGGTAAGGATTATGGCTTTGGGGTCGCCAACCGTTGGATTCTTGCATCCAAGCGTTGAAGTCGGCGCTGTCGATGCGGTCGGCTGCTACGCTCATTCGGGGAAGGTCATTTTGGATTCCGAAAATGGAAATTGCTTGTCAAATATCACACTTGAGGCCGTTGTTATAGTAGAAACACAGCTGGTCAGGGGTGAGGCCACTGCCGATGATGACTTTGTAGAAACTCCAAGTGTACTCTACCACGCTCAACGGCTCACACATACGTAAGATAATGTACCTTGTGTCAGACTTCTTGTTTAGCTTCCCAAATCAAGCGAGCGCAGCAAGCACAACGTCGAGCCATGTTTCCAGTGGCATGAGGGAGTCGTGCCACGTTGGATTGATCTGCTTGAGAGGTAGTACGCCTATGGTCCAGGATGTGAGAGCGGTCGATAGATTCATTGATGCGGCTCTGCTGGTCTCCTGCTGCCGCTGGATGGTCTTTAGATCGGACCACCAACTCAACACCGTGCCACGCAAAAGCGAGGCCGTGAGGTCAGTTTTTATTTTATCGGTCTTGAGCCTAGCAGTGGTGAAGTACACCTCCAAACTCATCAGCCACATCCTGACAGTCGGTCCTTGGCATTGCATGTATGAGCTTGAAATGTTCAACAATTTTCATAGAAGTCCACTTTCTGCTAAACAGAAAATCATTTGTGTGTCCCAATTCCTCAAGTCGCCTTTTTCTCCGTACCTTATCGTTGTGAACCACCCACGTTCAACTGGGAGTAACAGTGGGTGGTTCAACGGTTTTCCCAAAAAAATGAATCAAATTCTCAAACCGTATCTATGTTTTTATATGTTTTTGTGGCTTCTCAACAATGCTAGACTTATTCAAAGAAGCGCCCAAAACATCTTGAACCGTCTAGACTTTTGGGCAGAGTTTCATCAAAGCACCCATTCATGAAGTAGCTGCACACACACCAATAAAAAATGTAATGATGCATTTTCTTTTTTTCACAATGAAATCCATGTTTTTGAAGCTTCAAATACGTGTCATCCAAGTACACGTGATGACTACTAAACATCACCAAATACTTGTGACGGATTTGACGGAATCCTTGGCCGACTAGGCCAAAACCGCGGTGCTTGAGGGTCTCCGACCCTCAAGCCATCCCGTCTCACCGCCCATAGTCTCAGGTGACCCTCCTCGTGCCAGGTGGCTCCTTCGACCGATCAGCATGGCAATGCCACGCTACATAGCAAGTCAATTCTAAACTAACTAATTGCATATCAGCTTGTACCTACATAATAGTGGTAAAATTTTTCCCTTTGTTCGGATTGTTACGAGCAACACGTACACGAGTCCCTATGCTTCTTGAGTGGGCATTTCTGTTACTACACAAACAGCCCATCACATCGCAAGGACCGCGTTTTTCACTCCGACAGCCGAGGACAAACTGGCCAACTGCCTCGCCCCCAGTGGATATTCTCGAACCTTTTGACAGCATTGACGACTCTCATAAACCTACAAACAGAATTGTCACAATCTTTTGGTCGAATTCTTGACGACTCTCGATGAATCTGGATGTATAAATATGCATCGCGCATCTTCACAGTCGATTCTCAAAGACCCCCGACTTCTCGGTGGACCTTCTCAAATCCGACCACTCACGACACAAATTTACACACGTCGCTGGACATTCGACTCAACGACCTCGACTATGCTTCATTCGTAACTTGTCACTTGTATAGACATGTTCGATCATTTGGACAGTTGTCATCGAAGTGCACTTACCGCTGTTTATAAATTTCTCAAGTGTCCCAAATTCTAAATCGTGTTTTGCATCACAACTTCTACCTGTTTAGCATCTACTCCCCATTCGGCGGAACACTTGGTATCAGCGTACAGCGGTGCTAGAGAGGCATCCGACTACTTTACCCATTTTGAGGACTACCTTGCACAAGTCTTCAGCGCATCTCGCACGTCAAGACTTCGCAGATTTTGCGACTACGACGTGAGGTGAACGAGCACAACCGACGACCAGCAGCGGGTCTTCAACGATGTCTTGGATGATGGAGGATTAGAACATGTTGATGCACGCGAACCCTGAAGCGATAACAAATGCTTGCGTGTCAAGCTTTGCGGTAGCTGGAACTACCCCTACAGCTTCGGCAACCAGTTCGGTGACGGACCCGATGGCGACGAACCAACCGTCCCTACCAATAGTCTCAATGAGGACATCAAGGACGACAGGTGGTACAAAACGACAAGCACAAATCAACAAGGAACTGGCAAGCAAGATCTCCGCACTCAAGGGCATCAATAGTCACCTGCTCCAACAACTCAACGTCGTGACGGAGGCTCTTCGCAATGCAAGCGCGCGTGAAGTGGTGCTCGTTGAGAGAAATTCTTAACTCTTGAGAGAACCCGAAACTTGTCCGGCTCCACCAGAACCGTTGGATCTTGCAAACTCAAAAGGACCAACAGTTTGGATGTGGCTGACGAGTTTGGAGGTATGCTTAAACCATTGCTTATGTCAGTGACGATCAAAGAAAACTGACCTCGCGGCCGCACTTTTGCGTGGCACGGCGTTAAGTTGGTGGTCCAACCGAAAAACCATCCAACGGCAGCAAGAGACTGGCAGAGCATCATCAACGACTCACGGTGCATGTCTCACATCACCGACCGTAGGCGTTCTACCTTTGGAGTAGATCAACCCACTATGGAAGGACGTACTGACACCACCAACCAACTAGAACAAATGCGTGTGCGTGATGCTCGCATGCTTTGGACGACTCAACCAAAAGTCCGACGCATGGTAGAAACTCCAGCGACTACGAAAGCAGTCCAACGTGGCAGAGTACACGTGGAGATTCTGCAAGATTATCACCGGAGCAGACATCGCCCTCGACGAACTCTGTTTCCATTACAACAACGGCCTCAAAGGAGACATCCGGCAAGCAATCACCACTTTCAGCATCCAGAACAACTTGCCGCGGATGATTGCAGCAGCAGAAAGGATCGATAGCGCCAACTACAAAGCTCAGATCCAGGATTCCTACGGCTGGCTACCCCCTAACCACAATAGTCGTGAGAATCGAAAAACCCAGTTGGCAGACTCCTCAACTCTGATGGAAGTGGAGGTTGTCGACCAGAGAGACACGTGAACCTACTACAACTGCGGAAAAGTCGGACAAATCACTCGCAATTGTTGAAGCAAGCAACAGGCCAAAAAGGGGGGGGGGAAGTCACAAAAGATAAGTTGGGAAACAACTGAGGGCAGGGGTAAAAGGCACAACTCTTGTCCATGAGGAGCAATTTGCGCCGAACAATTTCCCATCTCAACGACCCACATTGCCGAAGAGGGTTTTTGAGATGGCAAATTTTGATGAGGGGTACGAGGACAACCAACCACCGATACTACTAAAATTCCACCCTCGAGTATGCAGAAGTCGCAAAACAGTACCAGCACTATTGGATGGAGGAGTTTCACATAGCTTCGTAAGAAACAACATGGTTCACAAGCTGGGTTTGCACACCAAAGCAGGGGTGTTTGCAGGAAAAACCGTTGAGGGGAGACTACAGACACGGAGACTCCAAGAACCACTACGACTACAAGTGGGAGATCTACGTGATGTAGCAGTTAGGAGGTCTTGTCCAATGAGAGACCACAAAATCATCCTCAGACGTGATTTCTTGTACCAGTACAATCTACAGGTCAACTCGAAGAGCGGTGACGTCTACGTCGAGATCGACGGCCGTGTGCGAGACGAAAGTTCACAGCGAAAGCAGTAGAGGCGGAAGCAGTAGAGGAAGTCACAATAGTCAGAAAAGCAACAACTGGTACAGCCGATACTGTTTAACGTGGCCAAGCACTGTATCCGATGAGGAGCTTGTGCGTGGCTCATACATGTCGAGCCAATGAGGGAAGCGGAAGTGATAGCAGACGCCTCATTATCGGCCTCATCAGCCTCAAAGGCCTCAACGAAGTATGCGATGGTATTTGAAGAGTTTGCACCACTCATTGAGTTTGCGAACATCTTCCCCAACGAACTCCCAAAAACTTTACCTCCTCTGCGAGACATCGACCATCACATGGAAGTGAAGCCGGGCAGCAGACCTATCATTCGAGGGGCATGTTGGATGAGAGATCACGAGGTGACCAAGCAAAAAATGTAGCTCAACAAAATGCTCGGTCAGGGGTTCATCCGCCCATCCACGTCACCATACGTCGCACCGGTATTATTCGTAAAAAGAGGAAAACTGGCAAGATACAGATGTGCGTGGATTATCATGCATTGAACGAGGCTACCGTCAACAACCGCTACCCTCTTCCTCGAGCCGACGAACTTTTTGATCAACTCCAAGGAGCCCAATTTTTTAGCAAAGTCGAATAACGCAGCAAGTATTACCAGATACATGTGGCAGACGTCGACATTGAGAAAACGGTGTTCTGAACTCGCTACGTGCACTTTGACTTCACGGTCATGTCGCGTGGACTCACAAATGCCCAAGCGACGTTCATGGCGGCAATGAAAATCTTTTGGCCGTACCTCGACAACTTTTCTGTGGTGTACCTCAACAACATTTTGGTGTACACTAGCACCCCGGAGGAGCATGATGGACATCTCCAAAAAGTTCTCAAAGTTTTACAAAAAGAAGTTTTTTGGAAAACTCTCTAAATGCGACTTCGGTCATCGTTCGATCGAGTTTTTGGGTCACTTCATCAACGGTGGAAGGATCACCATGAATCCGAAGAAAGTGGCAGCAGTCGTTGATTGGCCGACGCCGACTTACGTTCGAGAAATTCAAGTTTTTCTTGGATTCTGAAATTACTACCGGCGATTCGTACAGGACTACGCGCGAGCGTCAGCGTCTCTTTTTGACCTCACTCAAAATGAGAACGAGTGGCGGTGGGGAGACAAAAAACAAGATGCGTTCATCGCTTTGTTGAACGCTCTGTCCTCGGTGCCAGCTCTACAATTAGCCAATCCAACGGTCAACTACGTCATGGCTAGGGATGCGTCTAACCGAGTCATTGGCGCGATCCTCTAGCAAGACCATGGGAACAGCAAACAAACGGTCGCCTTTGTCTCGAAAGCTGCAAGGACAAGAACTCAACTACGTGGTCCAGGAAAAGGAGATGCTGGCGATCGTACACGCGTTGAAGACATGGCGATACTACTTTGAGTGTTGCCGACTCGTCATACGCACCGACCACCACGTGTTAAGATATTTGAAAATGTAGCCAAATCTTAGCAGACAACAAACCCAATGGATGGAGTTCCTTGAGTCTGGATTCGACTACAAAATCGAGTACCGACCAGGCAAAACCAATCCGACAGACGCACTCAGCTGCCGACCAGATTTAATAACCGACGTGGGAACTCTATAAATACAACGAGACCTCTATCTCGAGTGATTGTTCGCACAAGGCTACGATCAGCACGGCGGATATGATAAAACCAAGTTTTGGCTCAACATTCCTTATTGGCGACGTCGCTTTACTCGCCAAGTAGTCGCTCCCCCAAACGACGAACTTTGCCGTATGCTGCTCGAAGAATGCCACGACACCGGTCCAGGTGGACACTTCGGAGAGGACAAGAGGCTGGAAAGGCTGGCGAAAAACTACTGGTGGGACAAGTTGTAATCCAACGTGGCCAACTTGTGCAAGACTTGCAATACGTGTCAGCGACAAAAATCTCGTCGCACAAGGCCACCCGGAATTCTGCAGCCGCTTCCTGTTCCAACGGAACCATGGACACACATCTCCATGGACTTCGTTACGGGATTACCGGTCACACCTGTGGGATATGACACAATCCTCGTGGTCGTCGATAGGTTTTCTAATATGTCCCATTTCATCCCGACAACGGCCACCGTCACAGACGAGGGAATAGCACGGCTGCTTCTAAACATTGTGTGGCTACACGGCATAGCGAGAACCATCACAAGGGATAGATGGATGATTTACTAGGCGTTTTTGGCGCGAACCGATGACTCACCACGGAAGTAGAATTCAATTTTCAATGGCGTTTCATCCTCAAACTGAACGTCAAACTGAGCGAACAAATCAGACACTCGAACAACTGCACAGATCACTATGCAAACCTCATAGGACGGATTGGGCACAAAAACTCCCGACTGCCGAAATCGGGTATAACTCGGCAGTTTCCACCGCAACAGGTAAAATTGCGTTTAAAGTCGTCTAAGTCAGACCTCTCGCCACACCAGCTGGATGACAAAGTCGCAGTAATATTCCAGTTGTCGACGTCCAACAACGAGACTTGGAAGGAAACACGGCAGACTCTCACCAAAACACAATCAACGATGAAGCGAGCAGCTGAGCGCCATCGTAGCGACGACGTCTTTCCCACTGGCAATCGAGTCATACTCAGCTCAGCGAACATCAAGCTCCAAGGATCCAACTGTTCAAAGCTCAAATCCCGATGGTTGGGACTGTTTGAGATCAAGCGCATGCAAACCCCTGTGGTTGCGCGACTCAAACTCCCCGACACAATGCAAGTTCATCTGATGTCCCATGTCAGTAGGCTCGAGCACTACCGAGACCCCGGAGAGAAATTCCCTAGCAGAGATGTTCCTCCTCCGCCTCCCGTTCAAGTACGAAGACACGGAATACGTCATCGAGGACATCCTCAGCCATCGACGGCACGACAAGGCTACAAAATATCTTGTCAAGTGGTATGGCTATGACGCCACACATTACAGCTAGTAGCCTCACGACAACATCGAAGACGTCGATCATCTCATCGACAGCTGTTACCGCCGTCTCTGGGCCACATCCATACGCGCATCGGGACTTGGCAACTAGAGGGTGGGGGGGAGGGGGGGTGTTACGTACCAAACGTACACGAGTCCCTATGCTCATAGAGTGGGCATTTCTGTTATTATACAAACAGCCCATGGCGTCGCGAGGACCGCGATATTCACTCCGACCATCGAGGGTAAACTGGCCAACTGCCCTACCCCCAATGGATATTCTCGAACCTTCTAATAGCTTTCACCACTCACACAAACCTTCGAACAGAAGTGTCACAAAATTTCAGTCAACTTCTCGATGACTCTCGACAAGTCTAGATTCATGAAGATGCATCGCGCATCTTCACTGTCGATTCTCGAAGACCCCCGACTTCTCGGCGGACCTTCTCGAATCCGACCACTTACGACGGGAATTTGCACATGTCGCTCGACATTCGACCCAACGACCTCGACTTTGCTCCATTCGTAACTCGTCACTTGTGTAAATATGTTTGATCATTCCGACACTTGTTATCAACGTACAATTACCACTAATTATCAATATTTCAAGTGTCCCAAATTATAAATCGTGTTTTGCCTTGCAAATTATACCTGTTGCCCATGTACGCTCCGTTCGACGTAACATGGGCAACAAGATGTTATGGACCTTGGATCTATTATCCTTGGACTAGGTTTCTCCGTAACAAACATGGAGAACGCGGGTTATTTTGGACGTGCGGCATCAAGGCAATTCGCGAAAGGTCGCCCGGCGCGAAAAAGGCCGGCTTTTGGCTTGCTGCCGCAGTAGGGCGTCGTCAGACAGCCTTGACGGCTAGTACGCTCTGTTGTTCCAAAATGTTGACGCGGTTTCCCTCATTAACGCGGTAGTGCTTCGAGGCCTGCATCACGGTAGATCGAATAATCCGCCACTCTACCGCTGCTGTTCAACAGCTACTGCAGGACCTTCTCGCTATTGGGAGGCACTCAACTACCCCGTCCGGTCAATACCATCTCGCATCGTTCGTCCATCGTCACAATGGCAGACCAATTGACCGAGGACCAGATTGCAGAGTTCAAGGAAGCCTTCAGCCTCTTCGACAAAGATGGCGATGGTCAGTGCACGTCCCACAGTTCCCGTCTGTTCTGCGCAGGGTCATTACTGCTCAAACCATCCGTACTTACACCACATTTTGCTTCCGCCCGTTTTGCCTGGAACTGGCCATACACGGATCCCGATATGGCGCTGCAGGGAGCATCACTACGAAGGAGCTGGGCACGGTTATGCGTTCCTTGGGACAGAACCCAACGGAAGCTGAACTCCAAGACATGATCAATGAGGTTGATGCTGACGGCAACGGCACCATTGACTTCCCGGAGTTTTTGAACCTGATGGCGCGGAAGATGAAGGTAGGCATCGCTGCAATACGTGTCCCCCGCAGTAGTTTTGGCGTCGTGGTGATTTTGTTTCATCATTTACTTGAATTCCTTGTATCTGCTTGCTCTCAGGACACTGACTCCGAGGAAGAGCTTCGAGAAGCCTTTAAAGTGTTCGATAAGGATCAGAATGGCTTCATCTCTGCCCAGGAGGTATGACCCTATTGCCTTTTTCAAAGATCCTCTCTGCTTGTCTCTGTCTCTCTCTCTCTCTCTCTCTCTCTCTCTCTCTCTCTCTCTCTCGCGTTTCTCCTTAAGAGGTGTCGCAATGTCCGCCCCCTCATGCTGCACTTGTTTTCCTTATTGCTTTCCTTGTGCTTTCAGCTCCGTCACGTTATGACGAACCTAGGGGAGAAGCTGACGGATGAGGAGGTCGACGAGATGATTCGCGAGGCGGACGTGGATGGCGACGGTCAAGTGAACTACGAGGAGTTCGTGAAGATGATGATGGCAAAGTGAGCACCATTTGTTGCTCTACACAGACGTTGAAGACTAACAGCAGGTGGAGCGTCTGTTCCTCTCTTCTCTCATAAGTGGGGCTTTCTAAGCCTCTGTCAGCACCTCCGCAACTCCTTTGCATTGAACGGCGAAGCACGCAAGTCTGAACGACCAGGGAAACGGAGGCGGCTGGGAAAGGTTGCCAGATTTATTCTGGCTAATGGCCTGTTTCACAGCTTGGACGCCATGTACGGCCATTGGATACCTAGCGCCTTCTTGTAGGCAGTCGTCCCCGTTCGGATTTTCGAACAGGTAGGTGGTGCATCAGGGCTCATTCCTGTCGGTGCTAGTACATCAGAAGTGTAGGATGGAGTGTGGTGGAGGGTACTTACGTTTGTCATGGAGAGGGTAGTCTGAGGGAAAGCTACTTGTTTCCGTACAGGAGACCTTGGACGTGCATGGTAAACGAAATTCCTTGAAATGACCTACACCGAAGTCACTGACATGGTCATGTCTTGGATGACGACACCACATGGTAGGAAATGGCAATTCTTCACTAAAAACGGATCTGATGGCACATTGGCATCTTACCCCTCAAAAGTGGGCAGTGCATGAGGTCCAACCTTGTGCTCAGTTTAACAGTCGAGTTGCTGTTATGAACAATTCCATGTCGCTAGAAAACACTGCATGGGTGGAAGGAGTGTAGTAGCCCAGATTGTCCATCAAAGGGCAGTGAAATGATTTATCTCCATGTCGACATTGCGACGCACTGTGAGTTTACCTCAATGGTGAATACATTACTGCTTCTGACGAACAGAAGCTAATGTTGCTGCAGCATTTATGTACAATCAGACATGTCATGACACTGACGATACATTCGGTAAGCTCTGGGGCATATGCCTCCTAGTGTAACCAAAGTGTATGTTGTAAGAACTGCAATGTTCTGAGCTGAAATACCAAAGCTCATTTGGAGAGTGGTAAGCTCAACAGGGGAAAAGGTGTGGAAACATTCTTGAGTGGAATAAAGAACTGGGAAGAATGCAGTACGTGCCCTATGGTTAGTAAAGGCTAACAATGAGAAGTCCAAAAGGGAGGGAAGATCAGTGACACTAATGCTATCGAGAAGCTCACCAACAAAAGAAGCATGTGAGTGGCAATTGGATGGAGCAAGGTCTGGGAATGTCGATCCAGTTCCACCTTGTGCATCACGCATATGGTGTGGTCGTTGCCAACCCCGGCATCTCAGAATTAACCAAAAGTGGCTGCTGTCGGGAAAATCTAGCAGCACAACCCAAATAGGATTATGATGGTGTATCAATCACAGTGCTTTTTGTACTTGTCGCAACTCACTCACGGGAATGCCGAGATGCTCGATGGCTACTTTTGGAAGCATCGACATTGATTAGCGCGTCCTCATGTGCTCTCTAGAGCTTTCTCGGTGACCACCTCTGAGGACCATGTTTCACGTGGTGTCAACCTTACTCGTTAACGATCTAATTGCGTAGAGTTTCTCCTTCTACACCTCGTGCTTCTTTCAAATTCTCATTTGGAAGGCGGAGGACCTTATGTGATTGTTTACGACCAACCTGTAGCTACGTTGGTCTATTTTTCACCGAATGGTTAAACTTGTTGGTTATTGTCACAAACACACGCAAGTGCCCTCTTGTCTCCATGCATGCACACACCTCACCACTGCAGGTGATTGAACTGGACTAAGGCTCCCTGGTGCAAGACTGTGACGTAGCATGACATGCACAGTGGTGATGCCTCCATCAAGCTACCAAGTGGTGGCTTCAGCACCAGCCTTGTCACAAGCCTTAGTTTAGTAATAACTTCACGTGCCAAAATGGGGGATACAATTTGTAGGATTGCATGCCTGTTAGTTGATTGAATACTTGCATGCTCTTAGAGCGGTGAACCGGGTTGCTGATCCCTCGGGACCACACGCCCGGTTTGTGCCGGCGTGTGAGAAACCGCCTGGAGCTCGCTCGCTCCAGGGTCGGGTTCAATCCCTGGGTGGCGGCCGGGCCCCACGATGAGTGCCTCGCGTGGGTGGCCCGGTCAACTGGCTCTCACCACCTCGCTCACTTGTTACTCGAAAACCTGCGTCTCAACTACTTGCTCATCCTCTCTAGTCTTGAGCTTTCCCCCGATCCATGGCTTGTTCCGTCGCTTGCCACTTACTTGCTTGCTTGCATAGCATTCGTGGCTACCTAC